>WSXT02049547.1:0-13025 GCA_011762715.2 Neuroterus valhalla
ACGACGACAACGACGACGACGACAACGACGACGACGACGACAACAGACAGATAGACACAAACGTAAAAACTATTTTTTCGGAATCAGTAGAAAATTTTAGTGATTTTACATTATGAGAATGTAAAAAAGACGTTTTTGTAAATTTTATTCAAAATTCTCAATATTAGGTGAATCGTCGCAGAATGCGAATAAAACATTACTCTTCAAGTATCAACCACTAAGTCTGTTTTATAGGGTCCCGAAAACCCCCATAAGTGAAAAAATGGGTTTTTCGAGTTTTTGGCGCAGATTGGGATTTTTTTTTTTTGAACGCAGATTGTTCCAATTAGATGACATACTACTCTGTAATGATAATTGGATGTTTATTCTATTTGTTAAAAAAGTTTACTATTGTTTTTATCAACTTTGAGTTAATATTTAATTAGATTTACAAAAATAATTGTTTGAAGAAATTATGATTGTTTATGGTTTTCTTTTCTCAGATTAGTGCTAGAAAGTTCTGGGTTTTTCTGAAATGTTCAACTTTGCACTGAATGGAATTTGAACGAAATTCAATCTGAATGAATTAGATTGCATTGATTCAATTGCTGATTAAATTAGATGGTTATTGTTATTTAAAATAACTTTTTTTCTCTTTATTTCAACCATAATATTCTCGATTGAAAATGTATATTTTTAAGTCGAAGATTCAACTCTTTGGTTGAAAGTTGAACTACTTCCTTCAAAATTCAATTTTGCGTTGAAGATCCATAATTTAAGTAGAAAATTCGAAATTCAAATTTCACTGAATTCAATGATAAAAAATCGTATAAAAATTTTTTTTTTATTATAAAGAAATGATTATTACTTTCAGCTAACTGAAAAGTGATAGAAAGTTAAAAATTCTGGGAGAAAACCGCAACTATGTAGTAATAATCTAAAGGAAAATAGGTATAAATATTCACCATTCGTTCAAATAATTATTTTTGCTGAATTGTATTGGATAAATACTTAAACTAAGTGAAAAGTGGACAAACAGTTGAAAATTTAAAAAAAAACCGCAACTTTGTAGCATTATTCTGAAAACTATAGTTATAAATAATAAAAAATTGGTTAAAAAATTGCTTCTGTTCACTTTATTCGATAATTACTTCCCTTCAAAAGAAAAATTGAAAAGTTAAAAAAAAACCTTGACTTTCTAACCCTTTTCTCCGAGAAAGTTGCTCAAAATAATAATAAGTTGTTTAAACAATCAAAATAAACATCTAATACCAGTATGTACTAGTAGTAGCAAAAAAATCAAAATTAGCGCCAAAAACTGCAAAACCCTATTTTTTCACAAATGGTGGTTTTTCGGGACCCTATAAAATAGACTCATGGGGGTGATATTTGAAAGTGATATTTCATCCGCATTCTGTGACTAGTTTTGAAGAGAAATGGTGAATTTCGAACTCGTTCACTTCCATTTGATTTTTTGGGAAACGAAGAGAATTCGCCTCAAATGATACTTTATGTAATTGGAGCGTTTAAATATTTACATTATTTTACATAACACAGCAAATCTTTTCCTATTCTTTTTTATTGTTTTCCCTTTCACAAGCTCAAGAGTCTCTCGTTACACATTCCTTACCCGTAACCTTTCCCTCATTCCTTCACACACCATAACGCGATCTCAGTCGCGAGGGGGACCTACAACTTGAGTTGGGTTCCAAACCATCATTAGCAACAGCTTCATAGTACTAAGAGACTCTTGAGAACTCTAGAGATTAAACATAGCGAAGTTTCAGTATTTCATCTTCATGAGTGAAGACTTCACTCGGAAAGTAGAAGTTTGAAAACCACTAGAGGACAAAAAAAAACATGTGCGTTGGTATCCCCCACATTTCTTATTCCTCTGAGTTGCTTCAGAACGAAATGTGGCGTTAAGGAGAAGGCAACGTTAGAGCCTGTGTTGGTACCTTAGCTAGATGGTTTTCTCTTTCGTGGCGAAGATAAAGTTCGCAACAGTATGCTGATACGAGAGAAGCTTTCGTATCACAGGTGCATGACCTATCCTGACTCCAGCGCAACTTTTCAACTAAATAAACTACACTTTGAAACCTTGGCCGACGTCTTCGTTGCTTAGGACCTCGCCTAATAATTCACTGGATGAGACTGGTCAGCGGATAGGATGAGGAGAAAATTTGAGGAAATCTCATCTTTTTGTGAGAAATTAATCAAACATATCACTCCTTCTATTAATTAATTAATTATAAACATACGCAATAGAACAACAGGGGAAAAAACTCAGAACAGAAAAGACAGCTCCATATATGCTGCTTTCTAGCGGAGAATTCCAGTACTTGTCATGGCGCACAGTGGGCTACACTGAGAAAAGAAATGCAGTCCAGTAGCGTCTGGAATGCACTGGTTACTATCCGAGGGAAAAAGTTTGAACTGGACGTAGCTCAGTGCGCGCTGGACCAGAACTATTCATGTCCAGAACGCACTCAGCTATGTTTGGGACATTAATGAAACGGAAAGTTGTCAGCACTGCCTGGCCAGCAGCTATTTCTGTTCCGCGCGCTGCTGAGCAGTGTCGAGTGTAAACATGCAAAGAAATGTTCGAAGAGCATCGTGTTGTGGCTAATGTTTCTTCGGTAATCTGTGCTTTTGCTAGTTTCTTTGAACTGTTTTTTTTGTTGTGGCTTACTTTTAGTTTTTGTGTTAAACGTGAGTTTTCTACAGCAGCAACTATAAAGTTATGGGAGTCGTGGAAATAGATGGTAAGTTGAAGGGTATCACGTATAACCTCTCTTTAAGTATAACTTCTTTTACAAGAGAAACCTATTATATAGCAGTTTTTCCAAAGGAATATGTTACTTACAAAATGTTGTGTTCGTTGTTTTGATTTTTTATTACATCTACTGAGATATTTTCCAAAATTGCACTTTAAAAAATCGATTGTTGTGCTCCATGTATAGATAAAGCTGTATTCTAGAAAACGAACATTTTATATGTCATTGCAAAATTATGAAGAAGAATTTAAGGAGCTGCCTATAAATTATGTAACCCTCCTCTTGGAGCGAAGGGGGCTAGCTCGATGTGACAGTTTGTGATACCAGGGGAGGGGGAAGAACGTTACGTTACATATTAAAATGTACTCATGCACAATATATAAATGTATGAATTCTTTATTTTAAGAATACTATATAATCACAATTTTGAAGACAGTATTTGGAAGAAAATCATCACGATTCGAAACAAGTAATTTTGATCCCGAATCCTGAAGATTTAATTTGCAATTGAATGAATAGAACAAATTAAAAAAAGTCAATGGAATTCGATTTTTACGATGCTTGTTATTATATTATTAATGTTAGTTTTTTAACCTTCAATAATAATTTCAACTAAATTGAAGAAATTTTGAACTCATGCATTCAAAATTGGAGTATTATGGTTCTGATTTATGAGGATCCAACAAAAAATTCTGAAACTATTGTCAATTACTTTGTGTGAAAAATAACGAAAATTAAGAAATATTTTCAGTGATTGCATACTTTCGTACTGAACTTGTAGTAGTTAAGTTTTGGATTTTATTAACATAATTGAAACTTGGAAAATTTCACACAAATTCGAACTTTTTTATAATTTCAAAATTTTTAACCGCGACCTTCAGTAATTACGCTTCGTAATTCGTAGCGCAATTACTGAAGGTCACGGTTGAAAATGTCTAAATTATCCAAATCGATAGAGGGTACATGAATAAATTTGAAATTTGTAACGTAACTTTCTTCCCCCCTCCCCCTGGTGTCATGAAATAACATATCTAGCTGAACCCTCCTGCTCCCCTACGTGGGTTACGTAATTTATAGACAGCCGCTTAAACTTGATTAATTGATTTTGGAAAATATCTCACCAGATGTGATGAAAAATCGAAAGAACGAACACAAAATTTTGTAATTAACATATTTCTTGGGCAAAACTGCTATGTAATAGGTTCAGCTTACCAGCTGATTCCACGACTACCATAACTTCGTGGATGCTGCTGTGGAGAACTCACTTTTAACACAAAAACTGACAGTAAGTCACAGCAAGAAAACAGTTCAAGGAAACTAGGAAAAGCACCGGTTACCGAAGAAACATTAACAACAACACGATGCTCTTCGAGCATTTCTTCGCATGTTTACACTCGACACTGTTCAGCAGCGCGCGGGACAGGAATAGCTGCTGGCAAGGAGGTGCTGACAACTCTCCGTTTCATCAATATCCCAAACATAGCTAAGTGCGTTCTGGACATGAATGGTTTCGCTCCAGCGCGCTCTGAGCTACGTCCAATTCAATCTTCTACCATTAGACAGTAACCAGCGCGTTCTAGATGCTACTGGACTACGTTTTTTTCTCAGTGTGGGTTTAAAGAAAGGTGGACAAAGATAAAAAAAATCAGCTTTTTTCAAACTGCATATTTTTAGCATTTTCCTATGTAGGGTGCTTTTCTACGAAGTGTTACAAAAGGTAAGGCGAGAATCCCTTGTACCACCGGCTCCTAGGTATTCAAATTTGAGTACTTTTCATACATTCAGGTTGGCGTGACTTCACTCTGTCACTCGCTCCTAACGTATAGTACTGTTAACTCTTTGTTCAAGTGTGTGATATAATTTATCTCAATGTAAAGTGACCCTGGAACTTTGTATAATATTTTCTTATGTTTTGATGTTACTAAATCATAATTGATAGTGTTTTGCCAAAATTGATAGTGCCTAAGAAATATGATATTTTTATTGACAAGTACTTGACATGAATTTGTTTATAAAGTTAATCGCTCACTACCGCCCGGGCTACTGTAACGTTTCTTGTGAGCCATAGACTATATGGAATTAGAAAATTGTTGATGCGCTTGCCGAAATTGGCCTATTCGTTTGTAGTACAACAAATAGTACCTATGTGTGAGCTCTGTTGTATGGCCTCGTGTTTTAGAACCGACAAACGCTGTCCAGTTAACATCAAAAAGGACGAAAATTTTATAGACTATGAAAAATTTTCTTCATCTAGAACCAACAGAAATGTTGTAAGTTTTAGAAGAAAAATGGACGAAAGAAACGAAATCTAATTTCATTATTCATCAAGATGACAAAGAAAACTTACGGAAAGTATTGTCAAAATTCAAAACCAAGTGGAAAGAATCCAAACGGACAACCAGAGCGTTTGAGAAAAAAAATTCTGAGTGGTTGAAAACTTTTTTTACTAGTAAACAGAGTGGACAAAAAAAAAGATGAGATCAACAGTTTTCCTATACATTTGGATGAGAAAATATCGTGAATACGAGTCGATACGATCCGAAAAAGAGCGAAGCGAGTGATGCAGGGGAACCGTTTGATAGTAGCGACTAGAATGTTGACTGAAAAATTACGCAGTAAGAATTATTTTAAGAAGATACTATGTAAAAGTTTTGAGATCTCAATTATTGATTCTTGTTAGATGATGCAAAAACAAACTCTATTTTATTAAAGTATTTTTCGTAATGTTTCCGTTCAGTTTATGCCTACCGTTCATTATTCATTGTGGTTTTTTCTATTATCGACATAAAAAATCTCAGATCACTGCATACTAATAAATGCTGGCGTCCCAGCATGAAGTTGTCGTGGCGAGCCAAAGACTCATTTATACAACTGCGCGATTGGGTGTAATAATTAATTTTCTTCAACACATGTGTAGAATTTGCAAGTTTTCAAACGTGTTGAGTAAGCTGCACGTTGCCGTTTGTTGACCAGGATAACAAACTGGGCCAAAAATGCTCTCGAGCAAAGAATTCCAGCATCCATCACGGCAATCTAGCTAGAAATTATCATGTAGAGCAGACAACTCATCTATAGCAAATGAGCGGTTAGGTGCAATAACGGTGTACTAATGTTCTGGAAAGTCACTTGTTTTTCAATAGTTCCGTACAAAGCTTTATCGAAAACAACTGAGTAACAAGTAAATCCTGGAATTACTAGTACACAGTTCTGCAACCAACTGGTCCATCGATATATTCATAATATTATCTACATTTTTTTATTGGTATTGTGCTTGGTAGTATCACTTCGGGGAATAACAAAATCAGCGTATTCAAAAAATTTCCCTGAACAAAATATCGTGTGCGCTATGAAAGGAGCACTCTTCGTTTTGCATATTTTCGCAAAAGATGCCTGCGGGTTTAGTGGACGCTTTTGGCGTCCTTTGCATTAGAGCGCGTTCTGGAAACAACGCGCTCAAAGAAGATGCCCCATTCCAGCTGTGGCTGCACATCAATTTTTTTCAATCCCTAAACCTGCAATCGACATATTTAAAATTGCGATATCTTCTCATCCGCTATTTCTATAAATAATATGTGAACGTCCAGATAAACAAGGTGCCTATATACGGTTCTGGTGTAGTAGATATTCGCGTTTTCCTACATCAGAGACAAATTCACTATTTCCGGGTTTCAGTCAGCGATTATAGTATAATCTATATCGAATTTATTGACACCATATTCATGTTTGAAAGAAGCTGGAACTGAGTATATTTTATGTTCAGAGGAAAAGTTTTGTACGTGCGCGCATGGTTTTCACCAACTTCAGATCATTTTCTTATGGGAAGGGTTGTTCGGAGTCCAAACTTTGAAAAGCTTAGGACACTCTTTACTAACCTAACATGATCGCCTTGGGGTAAAAATTTTGAAATCGAATCGATGTAGAGTTCCGCTTGTTTACATATTTTCAACTCTCCCTCCCCAAACATCACAGTCTTGTACTCGGCTGTCAACGTCAATATTTCTCTTTTCCTTTGTAATTATAATTCAAAGCCTATATCCATTTGTTCAATTTTTCCTTTCCTAGTAAGATTCAGTTTCCAGATTTTATCCTATTCTTTGTCAGACATTATTCATGATGATATTTTTTTCTCTTTGTCAGCATGATTTTCGGCTTCGTCTTTTTCAATCCTTTATTTCTTCGTACCCCACTTTTTTTCGTTTATCAACGTTCATATTTTTTATTTTTCTGAGAATACAATGGGGTATTGATGGAAGTCCAAAATAGATAATGACGGACATTTTTGACAATGAAATAGATAAGGTTTAAATTGGATAGACTAGGGATAAATTCATATACATTCTGGAGTATTTTAAAACATAAGCATTGAATTATTTTGACAAAGAAATTCAGAAAAATTTCAACTTTTATAGACTAATGATGTACTTAAATAGACTAGAAAATCGAACGCTTTATTGACAAAGAGGAAAAAAGACTAAAGTTGATGGACACGGATAGAAGAGAGGATATAGACAAAGGTAATTATATTATTATACTAACAAAGAGATAGACGAAAATGATATCAATAGACGAGAAAAATATACCGGAATTCACAATATGAGACAGAAAGAAATTCAAGCAAAGAACTAGACAAAATTTGACTTGGATCGACTAGAGATAGAATAAAATAAACGAGAGATTATTTTAAAACATAGACTTGAAATTATTTGAACAGGAGAAAAGAGAAAAAGATGGACTTGTGTAGATTAGGGATGGACTGGAATAGACTGAAACTCCGAAAGTTATATTGACAAAGAGCGAGATTGATACGGATAGACGACGCATAGGGAAGCGAATATTGACAAAGATCAATGTATATTCATACAGACAAAGATATAGAAAAATTATGTGAATAGATGGGGAATAGACAGGAATTCACAGCAGTGCTCCGAAAGAAGTTTTGAAAGAGAAATAGACAAAGCTTAATTCGGATAGACTAGAGGAAGGATGAAATGAACGAGAAATTATTCTGAAACATAGACTGTGAATTATTTCAACAAAAGAAAAGAGAAAAAGATGGACTTGTATAAATTAGAGACGGAATGGGATAGACAGAAACTCCGAAAGTTATATTGACAAAGAGCGAGATCGATATGGATAAGCGACGCATAGGGAAGCGAATATTGACAAAGATCAATATATACATTTACAGAAACAAAGATATAGAAAACTGATGTGCAGAGATGAGGAATAGACAGGAATTCACAGTAGGGCATCAAAAAAGTTCCGAGAGAGAAATAGATAGAGTTTCATTCGGATGGACTAGAGATAGATTAAAATAAATCAGATATAATTTCGGAACATAGACTGCGAATGATTCTAATAAAAGAAAACAGAAAAAGTTGGACTTGTATCAATTAGAGACGGACTGGAATAGACTGAAACTCCGAAAGTTGCATTGACAAAGAGCGAGATTGATATGGATAGAGGACGCATGGGGAAGCGAATATTGACAAAGATCAATATATTTATTTACGTGGACAACTATAAAGAAAACTGATGGTGATAGATGAGGAATAGGCAGGAATTTACAGTAGGGCATCAAAAAATGTTTTGACATAGAAATAGACAAGGTTTAACATGGATAGACTAGGTATAGATTCAAATACATTATAGAGTATTTTAACAAAGTTTCACTTAGGTAGACTAGAGATAGGAAGGAGATTTAAAACATAGGCACTGGATTATTTCAACAAAGAAAAACAGAGAAATATTGACTTGCAAGGACTAGGGATGTACTCAACAAGACTGAAACATGGAACATTATGTTGACAATGATTAAGAACAATATTTTTATCCTGGATATCAAAAATGATTTAGAGGGATTTGAAGGGGATATATGCGTAGAAAGAATACCCATCTCTCTCCATAAAAAAAGTATTTTCAATGTCCCTCAATAAGAATATGCTAAGATCCTAGTAAGTACAATCTGAAATTACTTCCAATTCTCCAGATTCAACACATATTAGAATATGCAACACGGTGTAAACTTATTAGATAAAAGCGACTGATTCGGGTTGAAAACGCTACTTAATTAAGTAAAAGGTCATAACGAGCATCCGGTTCGATCTCGGGGTTAAAGAGAGTCCCCTTAGTCTATTAATCTCGTAGATCGTTAACGAATCGCGCCTTGCACCAACGGAGCACGTTACGTGATCTCGTAAAAATGTTAATGGCATGAGAGCCTGCTCGTATCGTCGCCTTCTCGGAGACGTGTAGGAAACCCCATAGAGGTATTGGTGTCAGTACTCGCCTAGAAATACAGAGAAACGTTGAAAGTACGTGGCACCACATACAAGAGAAATAGAGGCAGAGGCTTGACTTGCTCTTCTTCGGCTCCACTTCTGTTTTTATTCTCTTGAATCCCCCCCCCCCCCTCCCTTCTCCACTAACAAATCGTTTCTTTTCCTTCCTTGGATCTGTACGTACCAGCACTTCTCTTTCCTCGCTGAACTGAACTGAACTCTTAAATGCCATTTGTCCTAAGTTTATGAGCCCGACGTAGGACTCCGGTATCAACAGTATTGTTGATGACGTCGAATAAGATTTTCGACTCAAAAAGTACCCTCGACGATTTTGAGGAGACTTTTGCTTGTAGAACAATGTGACGATTATCTCAGGAGGTTTTCTCTGTTAACCCTAGCCTGGCTAGAGAGGATTCCATACGACCGAGAGGCTAAGACTTACCTTGCTTTGCAAAGAGGCCAGCGTCCTTCACTGCTCCATGTAGCAGGCTCAACACCCGAAGGGTAAATTTTCAGAATGTTGGAATGGAATGATTGCTTTAATATCCGACTTTGTAAAGGTCTCCAGATCCAGGGCTGTAAATACGATTAAAAACTCGAGTTATTTTTCCTGTAGATTTTTTCTCCATATCTGACCAACTCTCGAGAGCTTGCCAATAAAACGATGTAGGTTGTGCCTTCTGATGATTAATTTTTCACAAAGGTCCATTATTTTCAACGTTTTGGCACCTAAAGAAGCATATGGCAGTCCTATATCTTAGCAGACATCACAAATCCACCCTCTTTATTACCACATTGCCATAGAAATCACATGTTATTCGAGTCGTGTACATATGTGGCCCGTTCGTAGAAATTACAGGCACGGTATCTCTGGTAGAGAGCATGAGTGTTGAACAAGGAAGCAAATGCTGGAGATGTTAATGTAGACTCTTGGGAGCTTTTCTGTTCCGTATCGCGTGACTACTGCATCCCCTGTAGGGTATAACCTTCTTGATTCCAAACCAGGGCAAGAAATAGGAGAGTTTCTCGGAAGAGGTGCTGGACGACCATTATTTATTCCAAGTCCGGCTTTCCTCCCTTCCCCTTTCTCTCAATTTTATAGTCAGCGGGTCGTTCCGCTGAATTTAATTGTCGCGGCGAAACAAAGAATGGGAGCATAACTTAGTAAGAAAGTCAGAAAGACGCCTTCTAAAGGTGTTCCGCTATTCTACCACTTCTCACGCTTTAATGACCCTTTTTTGTTTCTTGTTTTTGCATAATAGAGGAAAAAGCATGGTGATTTACACAAATGATTTCGACCGAAACTGGGAAAAAATTTTCAATTATTCGGAAATGCGTAAATGGAATCTTGGTGAGAGTGGTTTACATCCATCGTATATTCTAGGCTGAAGACGCTTTCTATTCAAGATAACATTTCGAAATTTTTCGATTCCATATTTGGCCCTGTTTCTCCAAAGAACCAGAACATCGTCCTCTCACTTTTTCATTTGGATTAACGTAAGTATCTTTTGTGGACAAAAAAATTGATTTGGCTGCAAAATTGGATGAAGTTTGTGGCAATAGAAAAATGTTGGCTGCGAAAAAATTCTTTTTTTCTAGATAAATTCGAATCCTCCTACCCTTTATGCGAGAAAACTCAATTTCTCTTGAAGAGCATCTTATGGACACTAGGGTGGTCCAAATTTTTTTTTTCGAATTTTTATGCAAAACGCAAAATTCATGAAAATACGTGAAATTGTGTGTCCGGGCCCCTCTGAGAACTCCGGGCCCAGAGGAGAAAGTCCCCGATCCCCCCCTCTCTCGTCGTGCCTGCACGTCTTTCACATAATAAAACAATTTAAACATTTAAATTCAAACAATTTATTGTTGTTTATAACCATTTTCTCTTAGATAAAAACTAGAAAGTTCTGTTTTTTTCTAATATGTTCGACGTTGCACTGAATGGAATTCGAATGAAATTCAATGAGATTGAATCAGATTGAACTGATCCAATTGTTAGTTATATTAGATTGTTTTTCATTTAAGATAATTTTTTTTTTAAACATCAGACATTATATTTTTGATTGAAAATTTATATTTTTAGGATGGAAATTCCACACTTTGGTTGGAAGTTGAACTACCTTCTTAAAAATTCAATTTTTGCGTTTAAGATCCATAATTTTAGTAGAAAATTCAAAACTCAAATTCTGTATAATCAAGTCAACTTCTTCGTTTTCATTAATTTTTCTTGGACATTGGGAAAAGAAAAAAAACAATAGAATACCATTTAAAATATGATTCTCTCTAATGTTTGTTTCTTATTTGTTCACGACTAAAAAGGTAAGGCAAAGTTGAGGAGGAGATATCCATGAACAATAATAATTTGTTTAAACAATTCTGTTCGTTAAATTAAATTAAATATTGACTCATTTCAAGTGAAAGGTGGACAAAAAGTTAAAAATTCCAGAAAAAAACGCAACCTTGTAGCACTATTCTGAGAGCACATTGTTTTAATTAATGGAAAATTGTTTGAATAATTGTTTTCGTCAATTTCAATTGATAACAATCAACTCGCTTAAACTGAACTGTTGAAAATCAGTTGAAAAATTCAGAAAAAAAACCTTGACTTCCTAACCCTTTTCCAATTTTATTCGCATTCTGTGACTAATTGTGAAGAGAAATTGTGAATAAAATCTACAAACACGTCTTTTTTTTCTTACGGAAAATACGTGTTAAACTTCATGGGGCTCGCGCCACCTCTAAATATGATTTTTTTTCCAAAAAGAAAAAGAAATGCATTTCTGTCTTTCGGATCTCGTGAATTCTCTTTTGTTAAAGCTTCTCCGGCTTTAACGAAAACATTCTCATCGCGTGTCTTGTGCTGCGCACACGATCAAACTTTGTCTAAAGCGATAGGGAAGTTTTGTTGCCTAATTTTTTTCACATGTTGTGTAGTTTCTATAGAAATCCAATATATAATTTTATTTTTTACGATTGAAATAAAGACCACGCGTCCAATGGGAAAAATTATAATAAATTTACAGATAATCTTTTGGGGCGAATAACTGTTCTCTATTATTCTTCAATGTTGGACTTAGTCAATTTTTTAACAATTTTATTACTTCATTTTTATAGTAATTTTTCCTGATTGATATGAATTCAATGGTTTTTTATAAATGAAGCGAAAACTACTTGTCCTATCAAAAAGTTAACTTTACCAAATTTGTAGATATTTTTTTGGTGCGCAAGTTTAGTTCATATACATATTCCCGTAGCTTGCATAATTTGACTAAAAAATGAATCTTTCTATTCTTCATTATTTTTTGTGCGACCAAAATTTGAATTTTCCTTTTTTCGATGAACTCGAAAAGTTTTAAAGATCATCCCGGAGGGCTCCCAATAAGAAACATTTTTTTTTTCTCTAAACTTTATTCATATCTTGCGTGGTTTGGCTAGAAATTCTCATTTTCGTTTATATTTTCGAATTTTGAATATTCCAAAACTCTGACAATTTTGTTTTTATACAAGTGGGTGCCAAAGCGAGATCGGATGTGATCATTCTTTCGAAAGTTATCTAGTTCACAGACTATTTTTTATTTTTTTTGTGCAATCGAATTGGGAATTTTCGATTTTTTGAGAAAATCCAAAGAGTTGTATTCACCATCTTGTAGGGCTCTCTTGGAGAAACATTTTTTCTCTCTGACTTTTTTTTCAATCTTGCTTCATTTGGCTTCAAATTCTGATTTTCGTTTATATTTCCGAATTTTGAAAATGCCACAACTCTGACAATTTTGTTTTTATCGAAAAATATCATGAGGATAAATTGTTTCATTTTTTACCCACTATAAGAAACCGTACTTACAACTTTTGAGTCTCGGGAAAAAAAGTCCAAAAAAATGTTCAAAATGCTCCCCTTCTTTCATTTTTCATCTAAAATAGCTGGTTAACGAATTCGACCTTTCTTTTCGGTCCCTCAAAATTTTTGCCAAAGGGCAATCCAATCCGATTA
>WSXT02049568.1:0-13025 GCA_011762715.2 Neuroterus valhalla
ATATTTAGAGGTGGCGCAAGTCCTATGAATTTTAACACGTATTTCCCATGAGAATAAAATACGTTTTTATAAATTTTTTTCAGAATTCTGAATATTAGATGGATCGAGTTCGAAATTCAACATTTTTCTTCACAACGAGTCACATAATGCGAATAAAATACTACTTTTAAAATATCACCCCCATATGTCTGTCTTATAGGGTCCCAAAAAAACCCCTATAAGTAAAAAAATGGGTTTCTCGAGTTTTTGGCGCTAATTATGGTTTTTTTGCGGTTTTTTTAACGTAGATTGTTTCAAATACATAGGATACTACTTCATACTGATAATTGGATGTTTATACACATTTTTTAAACAATAATTATTGTTTTTGACAACTTTCTCTTAGGAAAGGGTTAGAAAGTCAAGGTTTTTTCTGAATTTTTCAACTGATTATTAACATTTCAGTTGAAGCGAGATAATAATCGAATAATGTTAACAAAAATCATTGTTTCAACAATTTTTTATTATTTATAGCAATATTTGCTCAGAATAATGCTACAAAGTTGCGCTTTTTCGTGGAATTTTTAACTTTTTGCCCGCTTTTCACTTGGAGTAAGTTGATATTTTATTTTATTCAACGAGAACAATTGTTTAAACAAATCACAATTGTTTATGGCTATCTTCTCTTAGATATGTGCTAAAAAGTTGCGGTTTCTTCAAAACTCTTAAGATTTTTGTCTACTTTTCACTTAGTGAGGTAATAGTTAATGCGAGTTAACAAAATGCTTATTTAAATCATTTTTATTGTTTATAATCATTTTTTCTTGGATAAATGTTTAACTTTGCACTGAAATAAATTTAAATGAAATTCAATTAGATTGAATTAGATTGAATTAATTTAATTGTTGGGTAAATTATATTATTTTCCATTTGAAATAAAATTTTTTTTTGAAATATCAACCATGATATTTTTGATTGAAAACTCATAGTTTTAGATCGAAAATTCAACTCTTTTGTTGAAAGTTGAACTACTTTCTTAAAAATTCAGTTATGAGCAATGATAATAAATTGTTTGGAAGAATATTTTTGTTAACTTTATTTCATTATTACCTCGTTTTAACTGAAACAACGTTGAAAATCAGTTGAAAAATTCAGAAAAAACCTTGTCTTTCTAACCCTTCTCTAAGAGAAAGTTGCCAAAAACGATAATAATTTGTTTAAACAATTTAAATAAACATCTTATTATCAGTATGAAGTAGTATTTCATGTATATTTAACAAACTGCGTTAAAAAAACCGCGAAAAATCATAATTAGCGCCAAAAACTCGAGAAACCCATTTTTGAACTTATGGGGTTTTTTGGGACCCAATCAAACAGACTTATGGGGGTGATATTTGAAAAGCAATACTTTATTCGCATTCTGTGACTAATTGTCCAGAGAAACGGTGAATTTCGAACTCGATTCACCTGATGTTGAGAATTTTGACTAAATTTAAAAAAAAATTCTTTTTTTCTTATGGGAAATACGTGTTGAACTTCATGGGGCTTGCGCCACTTCTAAATACTTTTTTCGTTAAAAAATGCATATATTTTCTTGTGGATTCGAACAAATTTCCGAGTGTTTTGCATAAAAATTCGAAAAACAATTTTTCTAATGCATTTTTTGACCACCATTGTATACAAACATCACAATTCAAATTCTTTTGAAACAGATTTTCTCCACTCGTCAACTCAAATTTAATTTGTTGAAGAAAAAACAAGAATCATTCAAACTAAACAAAATTCTGAGGAGAAAGAAAACTGATAGGGTAAAAGCATTTTTATTGTTCATTTCCTCAAGAAACAATTCAATCTAAAGGGGTCTCCCCTGTTTAAGAATTTCTCCCAAGTTCACAAATTGAGGACAAACTAGTTCAAATTTCTTTGAGTTTTTATTTTCGCAACAAATATTCTGTCTCAGTCACGGCCTTACGAAATTCTGGTGGCCCTAGCCTTCCTTGTCAGGTGGACTTGACAAGAGAGAATTTTTTTATATACCCTGCTAATGGGGTTTTCTCTCAATGGCAGATTTACAATTTGAATTTAAATTCTTGTTTACTGTGGAGATGCAATAAGCTCGCGGAACGTCCGTGGGAAATTTCGTTACTAGGTTTCTTATCGATCTCCTTGGGACTCGAGAAAGGTAATCCTCTGAAGCTTCCTTTGATAGAACCTATTACGTCATTGTAGAGTACCATTAATCATTTCCATCATTTTCCTTATGATTAACTAATTAAATCTTTTTTCTTACGATTTTTTATGATTACAGTCCGTTTATTTTTAATCTATCCCTACAAAAGAATGAAATACAAAACGCTAAAAGAAATTATTTTTAATAATGAAACTAAACCTGCAGATTGGAAAATTATGAAACTGCTTTTTGTAGCGAACACAAAAAATGGTGGAAATATTCTATGTCAAAGTGGGTTGTGAGAAGGCTGTCTTTTATATGGAAATGAATTTAATGTAAAAAATTATCGACCCTCAAGAGGTATACAAAAAATTGTATCACTTAACTATTTGCTATTCTTCGAGATAAATGATATATTGGACAAATTTTGTTTCAACAAAAAACGTTGAACAAAAGGACTCAAATTGAGTCGTTGAAGAAAATTTTCTCATCATATTCACATCACAGTTTACTCTAGCGACTCAACTTCTTCTACGATATTATTTATAGGCTGAGGAAAATAAATCATGAAATATATTTACAAGCCTTATGAAAGAAAAAAGATCAATTCAAAGTGGAGCATTTTAAAATTGTATTGTTCTATAATTTTTTCATCTTTCAACTTTTTGAATTCATTTCTAATCCGTTTTTGTCATCGGACAGTACTAAGGCGATGGACATAGTTTTTTGAATTAAGTTAGAAAATGATTCGAAGGAACGAAAAAAAATGTGTCATCATAATGTGTCGGAATTTTGATAAAAGAGAGGCTTCACTCTTATTTTTGAAAGGCTACTTCGTGCAATTTACAAGAAAGGAAGACTGTGACTATCTCGGCGGGCCTCGGGTTGACTAGACTATTCCCAATATTTGATACTTTTTTTGATTGAGGATACTATTTCCCCTACTATTCTGAGAAAAATTACACTCAAGACCCTGTTTTGTCAAAATTGTAAGCTGAAGGTGCTTGCCCACTTTGTAAAACAATGATGTTGAATTTCATCCTTTCAAAACTGAACAAAAGTTATCTCTTGAATAATTTATTATTCTGTGCAACTATTTCTTTCTATAATGCTCGATATTGTCGTTTTCTTATAAAATTTGTTACTTGGAAAACCAGCTAATTTTTTGAATCTGATCGATTTTTACATTCTCATTCTGAATGAAAAGGTATTTCCTTTTTGAAAGTTTTTTTGGTGAGGGAAATACAAAAAGCAACCCGAGCAGCATGGAGACTGATGAGCGGCGCGCTTCTTTCGAGTCTCGCGCTCGATAATGAATGTACCTCTCGCTTCGCGCTCGGTCTTTGTACTTCCCTACAATTGTGTATAGAGCTTTTGAAACTAAAAAGTAGAATTTCGGCTGCTGTATTTGATGATTGTGAATTCTCTTTTGTTAAAGCAAAAACCACGCATCCCATAAAAAAGAACATTTTTTTTGTTGGAACTTTTCTTTGTATGTCGTTAAGTTTTGCTAGAAACTTGACTTTCATTTGAAAATTTTTTTTTGATTAATACCGAAACTATGCATCTCATGAGTAAAAAAATTAAACAAAATTTGAAGATGTTTTTCCAAAGAACAATTTCGTTCTTAAACTGGAATTTTTATTTCCAGACTATTCTTGCTGAAAAAACAGAAACTACATGCCCTATCGAAAAATAATTGAGAACAAACTTGAGGAAATGTTTTAGGTAAATAATTTCAGTACTTTCACTTTTTTCCGTATCCCCCATAGACTGCTCACAAAATGAAAGTTTTGGTTTTTTGCATTCTTATTCTGAATGAGAAGGTATTGGATTTATGTGAAAATTGACTTTCGCGGATTTGATGAAATCTCCACGTTTTGAGACCCCTGAGTCATAAAAAATGGTTTTTACTAAGGTGTCTTTCTGTAGTTGGTAGTTTGTAATCTGTCTACTCGTTAACATTCGAAAGAATGATCGGATTGGATTGCCCTTTGGCATGCATTTTGAGGGATCAAAAGGACACGTTAAGTTCGTTTACCAGCTATTTTGGATGAAAAATCAAAGAGAGGGAGCATTTAAAACATTTTTTGGACTTTTTTCCAAGACCCAAAATTATAAGTATAATTTCTTGTAGCACGTAAGAAGTGAAACAATTTATCCTTACCATTTTTTTCGATAAAAACAAAATTGCCAGAGTTATGGTATTTTCAAAGCTCGAAAATACAGAAGAAAATGAAAATATTTTGGCCAAAAACGAAAGATTGAAATGAAAATCAGAGAGAAAAAGTGTTTTTTCTTGGGAGCCCTACAAAATCGTGAATACAACTTTTTGAAATTTTTCAAAAAATCGAAAATTCCAATTTTGACCGCATAAAAAATAATGAAAAAAAATCTGTGAACTCGATAACTTTCGAAAGAATGATCATATTCGATTGTGCATCGGCACCCATTTTGTGGGACCAAAAAGATAAGTCGAGTTTGTCAACCAGCTATTTTGCAGGAAAAATCAGAGAGGGGGAGCATTTTGAAATTTTTTTTGGAAGTTTTTTTTCAAGACTCAAAAATTGTAAGTACGGTTTCTTGTAGTATGTAAAAATTGGAACAATTTATCATTATGTCAAAGTTGTGGCATTTTCAAAATTCAAAAATATAAACGAAAAGAAGAATTTTTAGCCAAATAACGCAAGATTGAAAAAAAGTCCGAAGAGAAAAGATTTTTCTTCTTCTTGAGGAAAGATTCATTTTTTGGTCAAACTATGTAACGTACAGGAAAATATAAATGAATTACAATTGTGCACCAAAAGAAGAGCTCCAAATTTGGTAAAATTACCTTTTTTATAGGACAAGTAGCTTTTGCTTCATTTATAAAAAAGCATATAAAAAATGAAAGAAAGAACTTTTCGACAATTGACACGAACTTTGGGAAAATAAAAAAGACGCAAGTTCTCTATCAGGAAAATATTTTTAAATTAATTATCAATTTCTTCAAGAGAATTTATGTAGTATTCATTTCAATCAACAAAAATAACTATGAAAATGTAATGATAAAATTTTTGAAAAAATGACTAATGTAAAGACAGAAGATTGATAGAGAAAAGTTGCTTACCCGAAAAATATCTGTAAATTTGTTATGATTTTTCCCATTGGACGCGTATTTTTTGGTTCTATCGTAAAAAAAAAATTGGAAATTTTTTTCATTCAATTTCTCCACCGTTTTGGATAAACTTTGATCGAGTGCGCAGCATGAGACACGCGATGAGAATGTATTCGTTAAAGCTGGAAGGGCTTTAGCAGAAGAGAATTCACACTCATCAAATTAAAGTAGTCGACATTTCGGTTTTGAGTTCCACAAGCTATATATAGAGCTGTAGGGAGGTACAAAGGCCGAGTGCGTAGCGCGAGGTGAAATTACCATCGCGCGCGAAGCGCGAAATCCTAAAGATTCGCGCCCCAGGCGCGTTAAAACTTGCGAGCGGGGCGAGCCGCGCATGATTCACGCGATGACAATGTCCCCGCGTAGTAGGCAGATTTTTTAAAATTATTTTTTGTGCGATCCAAATTGGAATTATTGATTTCCCCACAAAATTCAAAAAGTTGTATTAACGATCTTGTACAACTCCCATGAAGAAATCTTTTTTTCCTCCTGACTTCCTCTTCAATCTAGCGTTATTTGGCTAAAAATTGTCCGTCTCGTTTATATTTCTGAATTTTGGAAACGCCACAACCCTGACAGTTTTGTTATTATCAATAGAAATCATAAGGATAAATTGTTTCACTTTTCACCTACTCAAGAAACCGAACTTACAATTTTCGAGTCTTGGAAGAAAATGTTCAAAATGCTCACCCTCTTTGATTTTCCATCCAAAATAGATGGTTAACGACCTTGACCTGTCTTTTTGGTCCTTCAAAATGTGTGCCAAAGGACAATCCAATTCGATCAGTCGTTCGAAAGTTATGGAGTATACAGACGACAACGACGACAACGACGAGAACAGACAGACAGACATCAACGTAAAGACTACTTTTTTGGAATCAGAAGGTCTCAAAACATGGAGATTTTATAAATTTGGCAAAAGTCCATTTTCACATAGAACCAATACCTTCTCATTATGATGAGAATGTAATAGGGTTAGTTGGGGAGACTATCTTATAGATATACTTGCTAAATTAGGAGGTCAGAGCACAGACTTTCACGAATTTGTCTCATTCAAAAGCTGAGGTCAATTGAAAACAACAATCCTTCTATGTGGGACAAAATCTTAAAAAGAGCTATGGTGGGATTGGAAGAGCTAGACTTTCTGATTGGGTAGGGGAACCCAGGAGGGAACACGACTTTATGAAAACCTAACAAGCAGTAAGGAAGCGATGAGTTGAAAGAAGAGAAGGAATAATGGGGTTTGAATCGAGGATTTTTCTTATTGAAGTGTGCATAGGAGGTGGAAAATTTCAAAGGGAGGAGAAGAAGGTTTCCTATATGCATGGAAATCCAAACACATGTGAGAAAATATACAATATACAATTTTGTATATACAAAATATACAAAGACCAAATAGATCGAAGAATGTTCAGATTCAGTACACGTACATATTCCGGGCCCAGTTACGTCAAAATTGAGCATAAAACGTCCATTTAGATGACAGAGGTATGTTGATATTGATTCTTGATATTATAATAGGAGAAGTGTGGATAGTACAATAAGAGAAGCTTACCACGCACAGTGGTTCAAAATCCTAAAAAGCTGGCCAAAAATCAGAATCTCGATATTTCACTCTGTTCGAGTACCCATATAAGGTTTTCGGGGTCGCTGATTTCAAAAATGAAATAAAAAATTCAAAATTCGAAACGGTGGAAATTTTTCTAAAATTTGTCACATTCAGTGAGATTTTGGTGAAAAAAGTTCGGGCGACATATAAAATGCCCGTGAAGGTACGTGCATAGAGAATAAATAATGAAATATGTTCCTGGGTCGAGATTTAATGTTTCTATTGCGGAAAAGTGTCTACTTTTCGAAACCGTTTTCACTTGCTGCCCCGAACTGTCTCATTTCAAGAAAAGTCGTTTTTTAGAAAAGTATCTGCCATTTCGAGTCTGCTATTATGAATCTTGGATTTTTTACTTCATTTCCGAAACCAGCGACCCCAAAAAGCTTATATGGATACACGAACGAAGTGAAATATCAAGATTCTGATTTTTGGCCAGCTTTTTGGGGTTTTAACCACTCTGCCACGGTATAAGACATTCAAAGTCGTACAAATATCTCCTTGAGATGGATTCAGTGAAACCAGTAGAAAATCTTCAGGTCTTTCAGGTGAAATGGAGTTTCCTGAATTGTACAAATCTGTCTGGCAGAGTTAACCTTAGAATCAGCATTGACTATGAATTTGGTCACGGCGTTCCCCATAAACATATTTGAAGTACTGGACATCGGAACCAGATACCTTGCAACTCTCTTTGGAGTCCACGAATGAGCTTGTACTTATCCAAATGTTAGAACTGTAGATGTTACACAGCAATATTTTAAGCTTTTACATCTATTGAAATCCGTATTATTTTACCCAAAGTAGAGTGAAACCATGAGCTTTCTTGGATAATTTTCATTAGTAGTTTCACTTGGATTTTCCGGTGAACGTAAATCACACATATAGAGGGAGCATATTTCCAAATACAATCTTTTCATGCATGAACACTTGATTGACTTCTCAATGTTGACGCTTCACTTATCAAGAATTATATCACATGTCAATACGCATGAATGGCCAAAGTCTCCGGTGCAGAAATATACTTTTTTATTCATTAATTTTTTTTATCTCCTGCGAATATTCTCGAAATTCCCATAGATCCCTTGATGCAAAGAGTTTGTCAATGATTGATTGAGCAACTTTTTCTGTACAGTAATATGTGTACTAGGGTGGTCCGAAAAATTTTCTTGCGAATTCTTATGCAAAAGGCCCGGAAATTTTTTCGAATCCACAAAAAAATAAACGCATTTTTTTATGTGAAAAAAAAATGTAGAGGTGGCGCAAGCTCCATGAAGTTGAACACGTATTTCCCATGAGAAAAAAGACGTTTTTGCAAATTTTATTAAGAATTCCTAATATTAAGTGGATCGAGTTCTAAATTCACCATTTCTCTTCACAATTAGTCACAGGAGCTAATTATGATTTTTTTACGACATTTTTTAACGTAGATCGTTTCAAATACATGGAATACTACTTTGTACTGATAATTAGATGTTTATTTAAATTGTTTAAACAATTTATTATCGTTTCAAGCAACTTTTTCTTGAAAAAGGGTAAGAAAGTCAAGTTTTTTTCAGAATTTTTCAACTTGTTCTCAACTTTTCAGTTGAAGCGAGGTAACAATCAATTCAAACTAAGAAAATAATTGTTTAAACAATTCATTATTAATTATAACAATATTCTTATAGAAAAATTCTACAAAGTTGCGGTTTTCATGAAATTTTCAACTTTTCGGCCACTTTTTACTTGATTTGAGTAATTATTTAATTTTATTTAGCAAAAGTAATTGTTTAAACAAATTGTAAATGTTCATAGCTATTTTTTCCTAGAGTGATACTACATAGTTGCGGGTTTTTCCTGAAAATTCTAACTTTTCATCACTTTCCTTTGCTGAATAATAGAAAGTTGCGGTGTTTTCTGAAATTTTTAACTTTTTGCCCACTTTTCCCTCGAAGTAAGTTAACATTTAATTTAATTTAACAACAATAATTGTTTAAACAAATTATTATTGTTCATGGCTCTCTCCTCTTAGATTAGTGCTAAAAAGTTGCGGTTTTTTCTAAACTCTTAGGCTTTTTGTCCACTTTTCACTTATTAGGGTAATACTTCTTGCGAGTTAAAAAACATGCTTATTCAAATAATTTATTATTGTTGGTAACCATTTCCTCTTAGAAAAGTGCTATAAGTTGTGGTTTTTTCTGAAATGTTTCACTTTGCACTGAATAGAATTTGGATGAAATTCAATTAGATCAAAATAGATTAAATTGATTTCATTGTCGGTTGAAATAGATTAATTTCTATTTAGAATGAAACATTTTTCCTTTGAAAAATATTATTCTCTCTTATGTTTTTTTTTATTTGTTCATAACTAAAAAGGTAAAGCAAAGTTAAACATTTCAGAAAAAACCGTAACTTTTTAGCACTAATCTGAAGGGAAGAAAGCCATAAACAATAATAATTTGTTTAAACAATTGTTTTTGTCAAATTAAATCAAATATTAACAGAGTTTAAGTGAAAAGTGGGCAAAAAGTTGGAAATTTCAGATAAAACCGCAAGTTATTATCGTCAAGCAAAGAAAATATTATTAGCAATGATAATAAATTGTTTGAACAATTATTTTTTTACATGAATTAATGATTACTTCAATCTGATTGGAAAACGATAAAAGCTAAAAATTCCAGGAAAAAACCACAACTATGTAGTAATAATCTAGAGGAAGATAGCTATAATCATTTACAATTTGTTCAAACAATTATTTTCCTTAATTTGAATTGGTTATTACCTTCCTTTAACTGAAACGTTGAAAATAAGTTGAAAAATTCAGAAAAAACCTTGACTTTCTAACCCTTTCCTAAGAGAAATTTGCCAAAAACTATATTAAATTGTTTAAAAAATTTATCATCAATATAAAGTAATATTTTATGTATTTGAAACTATCTGCCTTAAAAAAAAAACCTCGAAAAAATCATAATTAGCGCCAAAAACTCGAAAAACCCATTTTCTCACTTATGGAGGTTTTTTGGGACCCTATAAAACAGACTTATGGTGGTGATATTTGAAAAGTGATGTTTTATTCGCATTTTGTGACTAATTGTAAAGAGAAATGGTGAATTTCGATCTCAATTCACCTAATATTGAGAATTCTGAATAAAATTGATAAAAACGTCTCTTTTTCTCATGTGGCTTGTGCGACCTCCAAATCTTATTTTTTCACAGAAAAATTAGAAGAATTTTTTTTGTGGATTCGAACAATTTTCCGGGCATTTTGCATAAAAATTCGAAAAAAATTTTCTAATGCATTTTTGGACTACCCTATTGTGTACTCAAGAAGAAAACATCAACATGGAATCTCATCTCAAATAATAATTCTACTTGTATTCAAAAGTATTCTTCCGACATGTCAATATTCTCCTCAATGCGAAAGGAATGAATGAAAGCAGATTCAAGACGATGCAAGATTCTGCAAATCGCGACATTTATTTATCAAATTCTGTTAAAGATAATCATTATACTCCAAAGGTAGAGTTTTAAATCAAAATGAGCTGATGTAAATCGCAGTTTTTTATGTGTGAAAATTGATAATAATTTTCATGCATATAAAATAATTTAGATTTGACAGATGAATTTTTAATTCCCAATTTTTTAGTGGATAGCGCCAATTTCAAATGATGTTTAGAATTTTTCAAACATGAATTGATTGGTTTTCAAAAAAAAGATCCATACTTTTGTAATTTCCAGTTACCCATTTCTAGTTAAATATCAAATATTTTCAGTGCATCGTAAAATGCGAAATCAAATTTACTTTTGCACAAACTAATTTTGATTGCGCAATTTTGATCACTTGAATAAGCAACTTTCAATTTTTGAGTCTCTCTTATTATAAATTATGATTCAAAATTATTCATTTTTGAACTGTTTTCCATATTGAATTTTTTCCATTTTTGATAACGCTCTACTTGTTTAATACTTTGAGGTGGGAAGTTTTAGGTTCAGAATAGACATGCCAATTAAAAGTTCAAGAGTTTCAAATGGTCCTTGTCGACTCTCTATGATAACAATCGATGGATTTCTGTAACTATTATTCCTCCCATCGCCCATGCAGAAAGTTAGCCTAACTCGATAACTCGTCCTTCCTATCCAACTCAACGAGGGCAAGTTCATGAAGTTTACAACAATTGGTATACAGTTAGTACGAGGTTTGAAGGTTTTGTGCTTTTCTTCATAAATTGGTCGAATAAATCCTACATTACTAATCATTCACTAAATACTGTTTATTTGTTACTAAATAAAAGACCATAAAAAACTACAAACAGTTTTGAAGAAGAACTTGTTGGAACTGTAACATAGTTTCTGAAAGAGTTTCAGATCAAGTGAACTCTGAGGCAACTTAATACTTACAGAATAACCCCTGTAACTGGGATATGAGTAATTTGCATTTCCCAGTAATTTTAAGTGTTGATTGATAATATTCATGAAAATTTGGTGTAGTATTTCGATTGAAATTTAGAGCGAAGTTTGAATTTCCATTCCGCATAAAGCATTCCTTGCAATTCTTTTAATATCAAGGAGGGTTCTTACCAATATCACGAAATCGTGCTTTTCATGTTTATTGTTCAGTAATCAATAACCAGATATTTGCAATAAAAGTTTGAAATTTATTTGAATACCAGGAATTACTTATGCGCTATTATTTGCAACAACTGTTCAAGAAAGTTGCATGGTAAAGGCTGCCTTCTAGCATAGAGACGAATCACGTCAAGTGGGCACCCCAATTTCCAGCCCAAGCAAATATTATAAAATGATTATATCTATTGAATCTTTACACTATCAATAACGTATAAATGTTGGATTTTCGACAAAATAATTTGTTTAACTATTTTTTTTCTGTGCAACAAACATTTATGACTTTGTTTTGATAATAATTCATTGCAATCAAACTGTTGCATATTTTTTGACGAAAATTGGTACACATACTATTGAAAGGCAACTCTTTCAGATAGAAAATATTGCGATGGTCAATAAACGATTTTCCCATATTTTTAATAACATTTTTATAAACAATTGACATAATTATCAACTTCTCAATGCTCAAATCGTCCAGATCTTTGGTGATACATGTAAAAACTATTCAAGAACGACAATCTGAAAAAAAATTTCACTGCCCGCCAATAATTTGCTCAGAAAATGTATAATTGCAAAGCGTGGCGGAGCGCGCGGCTCCGGCGAGGGCTCGGGCTCACCACGGAGCAGCCCGGCTCACAGTGGCGACGGAATGTTCAGAAACACCTATATGTCGCGAATCTTCACCAAATCAAACAAAATTCATTCAGAAATGTTTATAATTGAATCGGAAGAGACTGAAGAAGCCGAATTTCTCAAAATAATTTGTTTAAACTTTTCTAACCAAAACATGGCGCGATTATAAGATTTCGAGTCATAAACTAGATAAACCTTATAGAATTTAAGTACTTCGAGGCATAGCTGATTTTGAATTTGCCATGAGTTTCGCGAAATAAATTGTTGAAACAATTTCTTCGCCTAAATTATTGCTCACTTTAATTTTTTTGGAAAATCAATCCTAAAATCTAATTCCACTACTAATATAATGTCCAAAGCAGTATATTTTCTATTCGAAATACAATTTCTTACAACCGTATGACTAAATGAAAGATGTGTTGATTGAAGAATAAGAAAAAAAATATTCTGAGTTTGGAGCTCCTAATTTATAAGTTCTGCATATGAGAGTTAAGAAAATAATTACGAGGAAAAATATTATTTGGTAAAAAAACACATAAAAAAAGGAATTTAGTAAAAAAAAAATATTTAGAACATGTAACATAAAACAAAAAAAACATTTACACAATAACTGACCAGATAGCAAAAGTAACCTTACTTGTAAATCCATAAATTTTCCGAATAATTTATTTGGTTAAACAGGCTAATTCGAACAACTCAATCAATACTAAGAACACATTTGTCTATATACAATGAGATATAAAAATAGTTCTTATTTAAAAATTACGATTCGTTATGGATACAAAGTAAATAAAAAAAAAACTGCCCGCTGCGCGGGCACATTCTCATAGCGCGCTGCGCGCGCGGCTTGCAAGTTTGAGCGCGCCTACGGCGCGCGT
>WSXT02049579.1:0-13024 GCA_011762715.2 Neuroterus valhalla
TGGTTCCTATCGGCTGTCCGCGACTGCTTATTCTTGTATTCGCAGTTAACCTCAGGGGTGTTTAACCTCAGGGGCCTACCCTCTATCCGCAACCTGGGGACGCGCTACGTAGTGGTGATAGGTACCCACCAAGTAGAAATAACGTATATTAGAATCATAAAATAAACAGAGGAATGATAAATGGTATAAGATGTGCCAAAATAAGTGGTATTAAACTTATCTTTGTAATAAACTATAGAGATGGTGTCGACAGGTTTGAATTAAGGTACATTAGGCTGTTGAGACACCTCGCTTTACAGTTTCCTGTCATGTCGGAAGTGCGTTAACGAAATTCAATTAGTCGTTGAAGATTGAAGGGCCACGAACCCAGAAACCTGTGACTACATGGGGATATCCTCTATTCCTCCAGGCACTCTTCGTTCATGTAGAATCCCCAGGAAACCACCGGAAATGTGTTATTTGCAGTATTCCCTCGGACACGCCCTCGAGTCAAATGAATTAGGTAGAACGCCTTCGGCACTTTAACTCCTATTCTTTTCTCCTCTATGCAGTTTGATTTCGTTAATCGTAACTGGCTAACGGATGGATCAAATTTTCAATCGTTTACAGTTTTCCTGAAAGTAAAAAAATATGACTAGGGATGTGAAAATTGATTCATCTCAATTAAAAAAGTAATTTTCAAAGCTTCAAAAATATCCTTCTGATTATCGAAAACGTTGTGATGAATAGATATGGCTATCAACCGATGGAAAATCATTTTCTCAATTAGCTCACATCCAAATGACCAACAAAATTATCAAAGTTGTAGAAAACAACTTTCAGATTCTTATCAGAAGCAGGAGATTTGTAATAGTTGATTCTTTTGTGTCATTTTTTTGCTGAAAAAGCTTCTTATTAGCTTCTCAATACTCAGTTTTTGACACAAAACAAACTATCTGTGGTTGAAAAGAGTTTCATAGGTTTCTCGGCAGTGACTTTTTGACGCCATATAATTTTTCTTTACGTACAAGGAGGGCTGCGCTCCTTTGCATGCTTCGCGCAACAACCCTCTATTGCTTACATAAAAATATATTCAAAAAACATATACATGTAAAAATATAATAATAATATAATAATAATAGATATAAAAATATAATATCATTTCAAGTGTTATTGTTCATATAATAATTAAGAATATTTACGAAACCAATAACCGGTTTGCATTAACCGGTAAAGTTGAATAGAACCGAGACTTTCAACATTATATAGAAATGTTTTTGTAACAAAGTTCTATCCCAATATCCATTACAGTGTAATACCACAAAACCCTTACTATCAAGAACAAATATACATCTGATGATAATCTGATAATCTGAAAAATGATCTTGTTCATATAAATGCACTTT
Source organism: Neuroterus valhalla (assembly GCA_011762715.2). Taxonomy (NCBI): domain Eukaryota; kingdom Metazoa; phylum Arthropoda; class Insecta; order Hymenoptera; family Cynipidae; genus Neuroterus; species Neuroterus valhalla. The sequence goes on from WSXT02049579.1 coordinate 1,386, forward strand.
GCAAATAGGATAAATCAATCGAATAATAATAAATGACAATAAACATTTAAAATATGAATAAATGAATATATCATATTAATTAAATAATAAATCGAATAAAAAAGTTTTTTACATAGTTCTATTCCAATATCCATTACAAACTTCAAAAGTATATTGCAATACAAAATTTTACAATATAATTTTAATTTCAAATATGATTCAAATATAATTTTGAAATAAATTATAGCAATGTCAACTGTACGATTCCGCATTAAATTACTCAATTAAAATACTTAACAAATTAATACTGGACCTACAAGTCATTAGATTGATGACCTTTTTGTGCAGTAACATACGCAATATACGTTTAAATATCTAATACGTATTAAATACGTATTGTGACTACACTGCACGGCAGTGGAGGCGATATATCTTTATAATACACTGGAAAAAAATTTCTGGACCAAGCAAATGCACTTACTTGAATCCTGTTTCTGGGGATCAAGAATTTATTCTTTCAGAAGAGTATTTTTTATTTGAATCAGGTAAATATATTTTGCTGATCCAAAGAAATGGATTTTTTGGCCGTATTCTCTTGATTTAAATTAATATTTCCCCCGAAGAAGAAAATGATTTCTTTGATTGGAAAGGTCTAGATTGTTCGACAATGTTTAGTTGATCCTATTAACATTTATTTGTCTGAAATTAATAAATTTTGCATCCAAAGTGCATAATATTCATTCGCTTTAAATAAATATTTGGTCGCACGCATTCAGGACTTCCATCACTCAAGGGGTCGTCCATAAACTACGTAGCCGATTTTAGGGAGAGGAAGGGGTGTAAGAAATACTACGGTCATCCGCGACAGGGGGGGGGGCAGTTTGAATCAGATCCACGTAGCCTTTATTCAAACTTCATTAAATAATTTATTAATAAATGAACACTAATACATTATTTTAGATTGTAGAAAAAAACGAGTTCAATTTTCGTCCCGCCGTAATTGCTATTAATGAAAATTGTAATTTAGAAATTACAGGGTGGCGATTCAACAGACGATTTCAAATTCTCAGTCGTTTTCCGGTTTTTTACGGTCAAGTTTTTCAAATTTCACAGTCAACTAGAAGTAACATATTTATATTTGTCGCAAAATGCTTAGATTTATTTCTGTTCAAATCCAAACATCCTTTAACACAACAGATGAAACATTGCGCGCGCGGCTCGCTAGTTTGAGCGCGCCTAGGGCGCGCGTCAATCGGATCTCGCGCTTCGCGCTCGATATTGTATTTGCCTCGCGCTACGCGCTTGGCTCCATACGTGTTTGATTCAATTTACAGTGTAATGCATATACAGAATTACAAATATTGCAAAAATGCTCAAAACTTCCACTTCTATGAAGATTTTTATTTCATTTTTGATAACATTTTTTTATATATTAAGTTTACTCAAGGCTCTACTGGCCTCAAGGGACACATTCTCATTACAATACTCGCCACTGATATTCACATCTCGCATAGTTTGGCTAGCAAATTGAATTTTTCATCGTTTAAGAAGCGTTGTCACGATTAAAAAAAAATATATATACGCCGTATTGGGAAAAATTCCATGTTAAACTTGTGAAACTTTTTTAAGGAACAATTTTTCTATAAATTTTCTCTTCTTGTCTCTTATTGTTTGGCTGGAAGATGGAATTTTTTTTTTGTAAATGTGTTATCACGATTACAACGAAAACTATTCGTCCTTCCGAGAAAAAATCAACAATGAATTTGTAGACTTTTCAAGGTGAACAATTTTGTTTCTTTCATTTTTTTCATATCTCGTATAGTTTTGTTCAAAAATTGAACTTTAAATTTTTGGTAACATTTTTCTCGATTTAAACAAAAACTATGCACCTGATGGAAAAAGGTGTGTATAAAATTTAGTTTCATGCCTACTTATCAATTTAGGCCTATTTACGTTATAATAATAAATTTTCATTCATAAAACTAAAGTTTCATGTCTCATATTATTCAACTAATTTTATTTAAATAAATGATTACGAAATAATTATGATAATATATGAAATAACTACATAAGCCTTACGAGTCTACGGCCTACGCTTTGTATTGGACCCACTCAAGGATATTATATTTTGAAGATATTGATGGTACGCCCCTGCTTTTTTCCAGCATGCCTGCGAACCAGCAAGTGACCGTCTTTTTCGGCTTCCGAAGGCCCTACTGTAACTGTAATGGATACCTTTTTTCTGCCGCTTTTTCTGACCAACTATTCCATTGATATTCAAAAATATTCGTAGAGGATTTTCTCGCGAAATATCACTTTAATGCAATTTTTGAAAAGTGTACTCTGCATCGCTTTCAGGACACCTTGAGGTGTGTCTGTGAATTTTTTTCAGATTTATCGTGACATCCAGCTCGCTTGAGGCAGCCGTCAAAGTCGAGGCCCAAAAAAAGTATCCCCAAAACCTTGTTTCTCAGCACGTTTTACCCCACAGATATTGTTAAAAATTTTACAGAATACTAATTCATATATCATTCAATTTGGAAGACTTTGAGCTTTAACAAGTTCCTTTCTAGAATTCAATGCGATTTTTGTTAAACCTGGAGGGATGATCAAAGTGAGGAACGCGTACTTTTGACCCCCACTTTAGGTCTGAATCACATAGGACAAAAGACATGCAGACCCGCGTCCTCGTGTGGAAGTAGGAGAATTGAGAGGAAATCTGCTATCTGCCTCGGTAGCATAATTGGTAACACCCCATTCATATATAGTTGCGATGCCTAGGTCAAACCCGGGCCGAGGCAGATCTTTTCACATTTCTCTGATTAGATCTCAGACCAGTAATCAGCAAAATTACCATCTTCAAATTAGTTTATATATTACTCCGGTTACAACATACATCTTCTATTATAAATTATCATAATGGTGTTCAAGATAGCATATAAAAGTTAGCGTTTTGGGCGAAGTTTGATCGAGTGCGAACATAAGATACATGATGAGAATGTGTTCATTAGAGCCAAAGGGTCTACAACAAAGGAGAATTTATGACAATCGAACAGCATTTGTCTGCGGCTTGCCTTAACTTCAAAACTTCCATTACACAAATGTAGGGAAGTACGAAAACCGAGCGCGAGATTCGTCAAGAGCGTGCTCTGGTTGAGCTTGAACTTGCAGGCAGAAAAGCCGTGCGGTATGAGAATGTGCCCGCGCAGATATTTTTCTAAACTAATCAAACTTTCTAACGACATAGAAGGAGCGGGTGATTGTCCAGGGAATTCCGAAGTTTGGTTCCAGGGGAAAGATCGTATCTTTAAAATTTTTGCTTATTGAGCTAAAAAAAATTTTTGCTTGCCTTCCAATAGTTACTTTTTGGAACTCAAAATAAATTCGACCTCGGAGTAATCACAAATTTCTTCTTAAATCTCAAATCCTGACTACGCGAAGATTTCGGCACTTTCTATTGCGTTTCTTTCTGGCCAAAGAGACATGGCACATGGTATTCCATGTAATCAGAGTATGGGTTTTGAGCTTTCTCGTTAGTTTAATTCGTACTTTAAAGGTTAGTTTGAAAGGGATAAGTACCGCGTGGATCAGTCATGAGAACAGAACGTTTGCGTGGAGTGAAAAATGCGCATGCGCATACGCTGTAGATGTGCACTCAACTGGCCCAGGCAGCTAAAGTAACCCCACAACTGACTCTACTGTTGTGGACCTAATTTTCAATGTTGAACACACAAGAAGTTTGGCTCCAGAGGAAAGATTATCAATTCGAATTTTTCTTCTCTGGTTGAGGAAAATTTGCTTGCTTTCCAATAGCTACATCACATCACTCCCTTATGTATAAAAATGTAGTGGAATCGTTCAAATTTTCTATCTCTAGTTTTGTCTGTCTTTCTTTTTGTATGTCAGTATGCATGTTTGGTTACCTGAATAAGTGTGATTGCAATTTAAGAAAAAAGATATTGCTTCAATGGTGTCTACGATTTTGTTGAGGGTCAAAAAGTCACTTGCGGAAAGTAAAAAAAAAACTATTTTCAAGTGATTGAAGACATAATAGAAATATTATAAGTTGCTCGTAGGCCCACATTTCAAATTTATTAAAAAACACGCTGCTATCCTATGACGTCGAAATGTTTGTATAGTGTCGAGAAGTCACAATCGGAGAGCTTATAAAACTTTGTATGTAATACGAGTATTTTATCTTCCTTCCTCTTGCGTGTTTTGACGCAGCAAATTGAATCTCCATCAGCGGAGCCAGTTTTGGGGTAACTCCAGTTGCCTAGGCCTGATAAGTGCACATTCATGGCGTATGCGCATCCGCTACTCTGCCCATTGCGCACTGTTCTTATGACTGTTCTGCGCGATGCTTGTCCCTTCGATTTCTCACGAGAAAGCTCAGAAACCATACTCTGATTGCATGAAATATCGTGTACCATGTCTGAGGACCAAACATGGACACAATAAGTACGAGCTGACTTTCCGTCGAGTATTTTTTTAAAAATCAAAAGGAACTTTCAGAAAAGAATCTTAATTTTTTCCAAACAAAGAAGGCAGAATGAAGAGAGTCATTTTTTCCTTCGGAGCCAAACTTAAAAATTTCCCGAAAAATTGGCTGTTGCTTTTTTGTCGTCGAAAAGATGGCTTCGTATCATAAAGTCACCATCGTGAAGATTACGAAATTCTTATTTGAAAAAAGAACATCCAAGAAATTCTAATTCCCACTCAAACTTCACACGGCGAAAATTAGGTTGTCGAAATTTTATTAGACTGAGTCAACCATTTCTGGATAGGGCCGAAAGTACGTCAGAATTTGAAAAGTCTTCGTTATAAAATTCTACAGATATTTATTGAAAGAGTATTAGACGTCAAAGAATTACAAAAGACTGTCACTAAAAATCTGAAGCTAGTCAATGAAATTTCTGGTATCTACCAAAGCAAGCGAATGGAACTTTCGAGAACTGTTATGGAAAATTGAGAAAACCGTGATGCCAGTAAAATGAAATAAAAATTATTTTGAAAATTTGTTGTATCATCCCACTCCTATAGATTTATTCTCAAATTATAATTTTTCTTATAATTACGCACACGTGAACACTGCACGTATTATCGCAGGCTTTTAACGCTATGAAAAATTGGAATCGCTGGAAGGTTCCGAACTACCTAACACACGTCTAACGCTTTGTCCTTATGACTGTAACCACAGGGCTAGCACAACACTCAGAATCATAAACAGAAGTCTCGGTCAAACATGAATGCTCGAAAAGGTAGGATCGAGTGTAAAATATTTGGGCCCCGTTTCATCAGATTTTTCTCTAGGATAAGTGAATTAGTGATAAAATGCAATTTTCCGTTAAAATTTATATTTATTCCGATGAATATATAAATTAACGTTCATTTTAAAGTTTGAAATGCAACCATTCTGAGAAATTTTTGTAATGAAAAATATTGGAAGTTTGTTTTTACCCAATCAGAGATGATTCAATGTAAATACTCTGATTTAAAACTGTGAATTTTCCAACTCACAACGTATTGGATTTTGAGTATATACGTGACGCTCCGCGAGGAAAAGTCCCTTCCTCGAAAAAAGTCGATTCTTTTTTCGAAACGATTCATTACAAATAAAAGTTCACTCTATGAATTGGTGAAAACTAGAAATTAATACTTTAATTACTTTTGGAGTTATGAGCAGTCAAAGTAGAAGACCTCCGATTGAAAGCTAGCGACACAACTCACTAGACCTGCTCGTCGTGTAAAATCAGCGGCATTTGAGTAAGGGACCTTTTCTCGCGAAGCGTCTCATATACTCAAATTTTTATGAGCTGTAATTTTAAATTTGTCAACTCTGAATAATTTAAAAAGATTCGATAGGTACTATTTCTTAGTCAAGTATTCTTTTTCGAGACGCATTTGCTTGGAAAATTTGCAATGTTTTTACAATATATTTAAGTAAAAATTGAAATGTGAGAGAATAAATAGGAGAAAGTTTCAAATGAAGAGCCTAAATATTCATTATTTTTCGCTACGTCACCATGCAGTTTCTAATCTTTTTCGTGAATATTTCGATTTCCCAGAAGGCAGTCTGAAATCTTCGACGCTTCGTTGATCATTTATTCATTTTTGTCTTAGGGAATTATTGTATTCAAAATTTTCTGGGAACTGGGTACTTTTTATACAAATTGGCGGATTGTCTAAAACTCTGCAAAATCTGCCTAATGGACTTTAGCTTACTGTTGATTCGAAACTGTTTTTCGATAAGTCGATTACTTCTTTTTACCTTTTCGACAACGTCTGCGGCTTTTTTTTTTGAAAAATACAAGTTAATCTAAAGAAAGAAAATCTGCCCGCCGCGCGGGCACAATCTCATCACACGCTTTGCGCGCGGCTCGCTTCGCTCGCAAGTTTGAACGTGCCTAGGGTGCGCGTCTTTCGGATCTCGCGCCTCGCGCTTGGCCTTTGTACCTCCTTACAGTTGTATAAAAAGCTCGTGAAACTCAAAAGAGAAATGTCGACTACTTTCATTTGATGAGTGTGAAAAATCTTTTGTTAAAGCTTCTCCGGCTTCAACGAATAAATTCTCATAGCGTGTCTCGCGTTGCGCACTCGATAGGGGGTTTTCCAAAACGGTGGAGAAGTTTTGTTGCCTAATTTTTTTCACATGTTGTGAAGTTTTCTAGAAATTTAATTAAAAAATTTTTAATTTCTATTTTTTACGATTAAAACAAAAACCACGCGTCCAACGGGAATAATTTCAACGAATTTACAGATATTTTTTGGGTGAACAACATTTCTCTATCAATCTTTTGTATTAGCCTTAGTCATTCTTTCAAAAATATTATTATTTCATTTTTATAGTTCTTTTCTTGTTTGAAATCATATTAAAGAAGTTGATAACACATTTAAAGATATTTTCATATCTTGCGTTGTTTGGTTGAAAATTCCCATTTTCACTTATATTTTTGAATTTTGAAAATGCCACAACTCTGGCAATTTTGTTTCAAACAAGGAAAATCATGTGGACAAATTGTAATCCAATTTTTACCTAGTACAAGAAACCGTACTTCCAATTTTTTAATCTTGGAAAAAAAGGCCAAACAAATTTTCAAAATGTTCCCCTCCTTTTAGTTTTGATCCAAAAAGCTGTTGAACGATGTTGATTTGTCTTTTCGGTCCCTCAAAATAGGTGCCGAAGCAAGATCGAATATGATCCTTCTTTCAAGAGTTATCGAGTTCACAGATTATTTTTCATTAATTTTTTTTGCGATCAAAATTGGAATTTTCGGTTTATGAGAAAATTCAAAAAGTTGTATTCACGATCTTGCAGGGCTTCCAAGAAGAAATATTTTTTCTCTCTAGCTTCCTTTTCAATCATACTTCATTTGTCTTAAACTTCTCATTTTCTTTTATATTTTTGAATTTTGAAAATACCGTAACTCTGACAATTTTGTCATTATCGAAAAAAATGAATGGGATAAACTAATTCACTTTTTACGCGCCACGTCACGATGACGATGACGATGACGATGACGACAACAACAGACAGACACCAACGTGAAAACTACTATTTCGGTATCAGGAGGTCTCAAAATGGGATGATTTTTTAAATTTCGCGAAAGTTGATTTTCATATAACACCAATACCTTTTCATTATAATCAGAATGTAAAAAAAACCTATCCTAGATTGGATGACTAGTCAAGACAAGTTTCGACAACTTATTGTTGCCGTGCAAAATTTCCTGAAAAATTCGCTGCTGCTCCCATAGCATCAGCAATCTTATTTTGATTCTGCAAAGTCTCTTTTGAGGAGCTAATATGACTCTTTCCGGCCAGAAGAAGAGGCAGTTAGAAAACTCGAACTTTCCTCTGAAGCCAGATTTTAGAATTTTTCAAGAAATCGGCTGTTGCTCATATGACGGAGGAATATTTCTTTAATGTTGGAAAATCACTATCGGCGAGAGAAGAGAACTTTTTGCGACCAGAATGAAACAAGAATAAAATGATTCGAATTCTTCTCGGAGCCGAAAAATAATTTTTTCGAAAAAGTTGGCTATGGCCTTCTATGTTGTCGAAAAGTTTGTTTAGTTTAGAGAAAAATTTGCGAAGGCACATTCTTATTCGCGCAGCTTTCTCGCTCGAAAGGTCAACATTCAGGGCGTGCGCCTGCCGAATCTCGCGCTCGGTTTGTATACTTCTTTGCATCTGTGTATAGACCTTGCAAAGTTTAGGGGCAAGGTGCAAACAACTGTTGTTTGATGGCTGTAAATTCTCCTTTGTTAAAGATCCTTCGACTCTGAGGAACACATTCTCATCGCATATCTCGTGCTTTGCACTCGGTTGAAATTCGTCTCCTTCAATTGTACAGTATCCACTGAAGGATTAGCGTCAGTGGAATAGATCGCCGGTTGGATGTGGCAGTAGATAAGGTTCGTCTAGTACGGCATTTTTAGATCTGGCTGATAGCCCATAATCTGATAGAATCTCCCTTGGTAAGAATGTGTATGCCTAACTAGTGAATCCAAATCCAGGAATTCGGTCCAAATACTAATACAATAAATGCATACTGAGAATAAAACACGCCACGCTTTTTTCGTGGTAAAAACTCACACCGCCAAACGTGGCGTTAACAAACAATTAAAACACAAAAGATCTCCACGGAGATGATATACGATCGTGTGACCGTTTCTAAATGGAGGAAAGCACAACTCCGATTTCTCCACCTTTTCCCTATTTCCCGCCTAAGGCAGAGCCTTGTGGCAAAAGGCCTTAATCATTGGTCAATTCATCACGGAACATTGAAATTATTTCGCTTTGCGTGAGAAATTGACGCGTACATGCGCACGGAGGAATGATAGTTAAAATCTCGTCTCAACGACACATATGAAGTATCACATTCCTTTCAATAAATATAGCAACAACCTATATACTCTAATTTTAGGACCCTGATTGGAACGTTAACCAAGCGTTCCATAAGAAAGTGATCAAGAACAAATATCTATAGACCTTTCCTAAGTAAACCATTTTTGTTTATCGATTTATCTTTGTACCTTGTCTCATTTTTACACAAATTTATAACAAATTTATCACAAAAGTGTAGATCTTATTTGGATGCACAAAGTTTTGTCTCATCATCTTCTCTAATACCTTGCAAAGTTTGACGGGAGAATTGAATTTTTCATCTTTGAATTTTTTATGCGGTTAAGATCGAAATTTCTGCTTCTCCAAATAATTGAAAGACTTGTCATGATAATCTTGTAGGCCTTCCAAAAAGCAATGTTTTTTTTGGGTGCCTTTTTTCCACATCGTGCATCATTGGGCTTCAAACGGCCCCGCAGAATTGGTGTGGGAAGTTTCTCTCGGCTTAATTGTCTAGAGCTTTGCTTCCTGGTAGTTCTCAATGCGTAAAGTAAAAATCTCAAGGAGCATCAAATCCAGAAATTTCAAGTTTTCCAGATATAGCGGTTCGAAGTTCAGGTTTTCATGCATTCCGCAACGTACTTGAAGTTAAGAACGTTCTTACGAACGAAATGAAAGAATTTTGTTCCTGCATTTTTCTTTATTATTAAGGAGAGCAGCAAATGATGTGCTGTCAGAATTTTTTTTCGAATTTTTGATGACTCGTATTATACGTAGGGTGAGACATTTTGGCATCATCCCTTAAGGCCACCTCTTTTATGTGGCTAAAATAACCTTAAATTCTAAAAGTGTCAAGTTTGAATTGAGATATTTGGAAATGAAAGAACATCGAATATCTTCTTTTTGTTTGCGTCGTATTGGATTGGGTAAGACATTTCGGTATCAGCCCTGAAAGCCACCCTTATTATATGCACATGTGACATGAAAATCCAACTCCTCATCTTGAACATTCCAGGAGTGCATGTAGAAGGGGTGGCTTTTAGGGGTGATGCTGAAACATCTCACCCTACCTTTATTACAGTGCATGAAAAAGTGAGATATTTGATGTCCTTTGATTTTCATTTATCGAAAATCAAACTTGTCATTTCAAACATTTTAGGAAAGGGTGGCTTTTAGGGGTGATGCCGAGATAGATATTTGATGCTCTTTAATTCTTAAAAGTTGAAAATCGAAACTTATCATTTTAAAAATTTCAGGTGTGTATATAGAAGGGGTGGCTTTTAGGAGTGATTCCGAAATGGTTTACCCAACGTATATTACGGGGAATGCAAAAGTAAGATGTTTGATGATCTTTGATTTTCAAATATCAAAAATGAAACTTGTCATTTCAAACATTCCAGGTGTGTGTGTAATAGGGGTGGCTTCCAGTTGTATGCCCAAATGTCTCACCCTGCGCATAATACGGGGTATAAAAAAATTATATTTGAGGAGCTTTTTTGTATGCGAATATTGAAAATAAGACCTGTTCTTCTCAGGTCTGCATAATGGGCCATGTGTGAGCGTAGTTCACCCTAAAAAAATCAGAAATTCGAAAAAATTTTCTAATAGAATATAATTTTTTGCCTCCCTTAATAATCTAAAAAAACAAAAATTCAGGAGAAAAATTCTTTGATTTCATTCATAAGAACGTTTGTAATTTCAAGTACACTGCGAAATTCGGAAAAACCTTAACTTCGAACGGCTATATCTCGAAAGTTTGAATTTTTTGGGCCTAATACTCCACAAAACTTTTGATTTTCACATTGAGAACTACCAGGAAGCAAAGTTTCAGAAAATTTAGCTGAGAGCTATTGGCCATACGAATTCTGCGGGGTCCTCTCCAATTTCCTTTGTATTTTTCAAATTTGCATCTGCTACAACTGTGGGACATTCTCTCTATATCGATTAAGGTCGTGAGGATAAATTTTTTTATTTTCGTAGTAAATTGAATAGCTCTACATACGTTTTTCAAATCTTGAGAAAGAAGGTCCCAAAAAATTTGGAAGTGCTCTAACTTATGGAAATTTTATAAAAAAATCTGCCCGCTTCGCGGTCACATTCTCATCGCAGACAGCTCGCTTTGCTCGTAAGTTTGAGCGCGCCTAGGGCGCGCGTCTACCGGATTTCGCGCTTCGCGCTCGATAATGTATTAGACTCGCGCTTCGCGCTCGGGTATTTGTGTCTCATATTCAAAATGCTTTTGCTATCGTTCATTTTAATGATTATGCAGATTTGAAAGTGAATTGAACAAATCAATTTCTTTAAGATCCCTGTTAACCAATGCAACCTCATATTCTTAATCTATAACGTAACTAGGTATAGATGAAGATTACATTTCTCAAAGCTCTGTTGGTCTTAAGGTACACATTCTCATCGTGGCAATCGCGCTTCACGCTCGACTTTTGACGGAAGTTTTTACATGTAAGTTTACTATCTAGGATACCTCCACAAAAGAAATCGAATGCGTTGTTTACTATGAAAAAAAGTATGTCAAAGACCGATTTATCCGTTCATTTTTTGGTGAGTTATCGTGTTTATAGACAGACGGACATACAGACAGACACCATCGATAAAACAGGGTTTTCGGCTTCAGGGGGTCCTTGAACGTAGAGATCCGTCGAAAATCAAAGATGTGGAATTTCGGGTGATGCTTATACTTTCTGAATCAGAATTGATGAGAATGTAATAAAAATTTCAATTTTCAAACATGTGCTGTACAGTAAAAGTTTGATTTTTAAATTTTTTCATTGGAATTTTCGTGATAATTCAAAAAG
>WSXT02049590.1:0-13023 GCA_011762715.2 Neuroterus valhalla
AGGATGCAACTTTGAAAATTCCGATTTCTCACCAGGACCTAAAATTCAATATTTTGTAAATAATTCCCTGTTGCTCTTAGGACGTCGCAAGTTGTTCATAGTGTGTCAAAGTGGATATTGGCAACCTGAAGAAACTCACTTCAAGATCAAAAACTCTTTTTCTTCAAAGATATAAATTTAAGGATGCAACTTTGAAAATTCCGATTTCTCACCAGGACCTAAAATTCAATATTTTGTAAATAATTCCTTGTTGCTGTTAGGACGTTGCAAGTTGTTCACAGTGTGTCAAAGTGGATATTGGCAACTTAAGAAGATTACTTCAAGATCAAAAACTCTTTTTCTTCAAAGATGTGAATTTTAGGATGCAACTTTGAAAATTCCGATTTCTCACCACGACCTAAAATTCAATATTTTGTAAATAATTCCCTGTTGCTCTTAGGACGTCGCAAGTTGTTCATAGTGTGTCAAAGTGGATTTCGGCAACTTAAAGAAACTTACTTCAAGGTCAAAAACTTATTTTCTTGAATGATGAAAAATTATAAAGTAACTTTGAAATTTTCGATTCCTTACCAGGTGCTTCAATTCAACATTTTGTAAATAATTCCGTGTTTCTCCTAGGACGTTGCGAGTTGTTAATAGTGTGTCAAAGTTAATATTTGCAACCTAAAGAAACTCATTTCAAGATCAAAAACTTTTTTTCTTGAATGATAAAAAAATCATAAAGTAACTTTGAAAATTGCTATTTTTCACCAGGCGCTAAAATTCAACTTTTTGTGAATAATTCCCTGTTGCTCCTAGGACGTCGCAAGTTGTTGTTGGTGTGTGAAAGTTGATATTTGCGATCTAAAGAAACTCACTTCAAGATCAAAAACTTATTTTCTTGAATGATGAAAAGTTATAAAGTAACTTTTGAAAATTTGGATTTCTTACCAGGTGCTGAAATTCAACATTTTGTAAATAATTCCGTGTTTCTCCTAGGACGTCGCAAGTTGTTAATAGTGTCTCAAAGTTAATGCTTGCAGCCTAAAGAAACTCACTTCAAGATCAAAAACATTTTTTCTTGAATGATGAAAAATTATAAAGTAACTTGATAATATCTCATCAGGTCCTAGAATTTCACAATTTTGTCAATAATTTCCTGTTGCTCCTCGGACGTCGCAAGTTGTTTTTGTTGTGTGAAAGTTGATTTTTGCAATTCAAAGAAACTCACTTTAAGATAAAAAACTCATTTCCTTTAAGGGGTCTAAAATTTTTGAGGTAATTTTGAGAATTTTGATTTTTTACCAGCTATCCTAAATCAATCATCAATCAATCAGCGATCAATCATTAATCAATTATCAGTCAAGTTTTTATTAAATGATCATCAGTCAACATCAATATATCATCAATTATCAACTCTTCGATAATTGAATTATTACCAATCAATCGTTAATCAGGCATCATACAATTATCAAATTATCAGCAACCAATCATCATTTAATCACTAATGAATTATCATCTTTTAATCAACTAATCATTAATCCATCATCCATCTCCAAATAATCATCAAAAATCATCATTCAAACATCATCATCATTACCATCATCATCACGCATAAATTTTACTTTCGCCTTGCGAATTTCGCTGACTAATTTCATCCTGTATGCTACTATCTCTGTTATTTTCCGGGGCGGAAGTTGGTGATTTTGGTCGAGGGTGAAATAAAAGCTGATGATAGCCCCAGCTTGTCGTCGTTCTATTTTTCTACATTTCCCAATGAGGAATAAAAAGGTAGGTTTCGCCACCTTGTACAGCCGCACCTGGGGAGGGCGCTGTGGAACGAAGCGTGGAGAGAAGGTATAGGTATCGCACTACGTAATGAAGGTGTCGGACTCGAGATGAATGGGAAATTGGGAATGAACGGTTGGTTGGATTGTTGTAACAGGATTAGGATGAGATTTTCAGGAAATGAAGATAGAGATAGAAAATAGAGCTTAGACCCTTGTGGGCAAGTTTATTTAACAAGTGGCTTGCCAGATTTTAAGGAATTTTTTTTTTCTGAGCTGTTTACTCTTCTTGAGTCTTGAGTGAGATCCTTTCCTCTCTAAAGACCCTAAATCCGGTTGTGAGGTAGATTATACAGTAATTATCGACCATAAGGTTTTATCAGAATTCCCTATCCCACAGAAATCTTCTTGATTATATTTACTTTTGTTTACGTATGAGCAGATCAAGTTTTTAACTTTGTCCCGAAGACAAAATGATGAATCTCTAGAAAAAAAGAAAGGAATCTTTATCAAAAGGGATAATAAGTCAATAAAATAGTCTAATTCTCAACTGCTAAGATGATTTTTTGCCAAAAAAAATTAATTTTCCTAGAAAGAAGATAATTATCAACAAAATGCGTGAAATTTCAATAGAATGCATAAATTTTCAAGGAAATATTTGATCTTTTAACCAAATAGTTGATTTTCCAACTAAAAAAGGATAATTTCGAATCAAATACGAGATAGTTCAATTTGCGATCCAATAATGAACATGAAACCAAAAATTAAAAGTTTCAACCGAAATTTGCTACCAAAAGCGACAAATTATCAACAAAATACATGGATTTTCAATTTTTTTCGAAGATTGATAAAAAAGAAATAAGAAAATATATAAATAATATAAAATAAATAAAATAATAATAATAATATATTATTTATAATAATATGAATCTTCTTCAAAATCTAATTATCTTCAAAGAAGAAAAACGATAATCGGTTGGAATGTCAACATAACCTTAAATTGTATCAAAATTTTTTACCCTTCAAAAAATCAAAATCGATGGTTCTGCTAAAAAACCGTTAGCTTAACCCCTGAATATCCAATAAATTATCATTGAAGTTTAATGAATTTATAAACCCTTCAAAGATATAAATGATTATATGATAATGAATAATAATAAGAAATTCATGGATAAATAATGGATTTATCCTTTTTGAAATCCAATGAATACTATATAAAGCCAACACAACCTGTTCATAAGTTTATTATCTATTAGATTTTTGTTGAAAACCCCGATTTCAGACAAAACACATTTATATAATCTAAAACTGTTGAGAAATGAAAAATACTCCTTGATATCTTATCACTTTCCTTTAAAAAAGCTCATATTTGGGACAAAGATAAACTTATATGACATTACAAAAAATAGTTCAAAATGGTGAATTTCCTTCAAATTCTGATGATTTTTTTATACAAAAAAACGATCAATGGTAAACACAACCTTAAACTGTTTCAAAATATTCGCAATCCATCTTTAAATATGTATCAATATTAGACGTGAAAACCGCTTGCTCAACACATAAATCTGAAACAAATTGTTTATATCTAATAAATTTCTAAATCCTTCTCGAACTTATGATAATAAATAAATGGTAAATAATAATGAATAGTAAATATATAAAATGATAAATAAATTTTTTCTGAAATTTGATAATCACTGAAAAAAACTAAGACAACAATTTTTTTTAATTGTTGTTAATCTTCTTCAGCATCTCATGTTTAAAGAAAAAAAATAGTGATAAAATATAAAACGGAAACGATTTTTTTAATATTTCAAACCAAAATGTATTTGACTGTAAATACGAACAGTTTAACTTTAGGGGCCACATCAAGTCACACGCGGCAAATCTCATCTGTAGCAAGTTTGTTTGCGGCAAATTTCACTTGCTGCATCGTCTTTGAGGAAAGTCTTTTGCGGCAAGTCTCACCTGCGGCAAGCATCCTAGAAAGTATTTTGCGGCAAGTCTTACATGTTGCATATCTCCCCTGCGGCAAGTCTCCACTAAGGCAATTCTCTTTGCGGTAAGTCTCATCTATAGCGAGTCTCATATGAGGCAAGTTTTCTGTGCGGAAAGTCTCTTGAGGCAAGTCTCTTTGCGTCAAGTCTCATATGTGGCAATCCTCGTCTGCGGCAATCCTTCTTCGTGGAAAGTCTCTTGCGGCAAGTCTCATCTGCTGCAAGTCTTATCTGCAGCAAGTCTTATCTGCAGCAAGTCTCATCTGCGGCAAGTCGTCTTTGCGGAAAGTATATTGCAGCAAGTCTTATCTGTGGCCAGTCTCATCTACGGCAAGTCGTATTTGCAGGAAGTATTTTGCGGCAAGTCTCACATGTAGCAAGCCTCATCTGCGGCAGCTATCCCTTGCGGCAAATCTAATCTGCGACAAGCCTTCATTGTAGAAAGTCTTTTGCGTCAAGTCTCCCCGAGGCAATTCTCTTTGCGGCAAGTCTCATCTATAGTAAGTCTCATATGAGGCAAGTCTTCTTTGCGGAAAGTCTCTTGAGGCAAGTTTCTTTGCGTCAAGTCTTATATGTGGCAAATCTCATCTGCAGCAAATCGTCTTTGCAGAAAGTATTTTGCGGCAGTCTCTTTGCGGCAAGTTTTATCTGCCACAAGTCTCATCTGCGGCAAGTCGTCTTTACGGGAAGTATTTTGTGACAAGTCTCTTTGCGGCAAGTCTCATCTGTGGCAAGTCTCATCTGCGGCAAGTCTTCTTTGCGGGAAGTATTTTGTGGCAAGTCCCATCTGCGGCAAGTCGTATTCGCGGAAAGTATTTTGCGGCAAGTCTCACATGTAGAAAGTCTCCTCTGAGACAATTCTCTGCGCGGCAAGTATCATCTATGGCGAGTCTCATATGCTGCACTTCTGACACTTTAGAGGAGGAGAGATGCCGCGGGTAGAAAATTCGGTTCGGGAGGCTTGCCACGAAATTGGCAATCTACTCGGAAGAATTGCCACAAGGGAGGCATGCCGCAGATGAGACTCACTGCAAGGGAAACTTGCCGCAAAGAGACCTCACCACAGGCGGGTCTTGCCATACAGAGACTTGCCACGAGGGAGACTTTCCTCAGGTTAGACATGCCACAGATGAAACTTGCAAATTTGAGACTTGACTCGAAAAGACTTGCACCATATGAGACATGTCGCAAAGAGACTTGCCACATGTGAGACTTGACCTTAAGAGATTTGCCACGAGGGAGACTTGCTACAAATGAAACATGCCGCAGGTCTACAATATGGAAGTGATTTAAAAATTCAGTACACTGAAACCCCGATCCTATAACGGCTTCGGGCATGGGTATCGACGGCCTTCATACAGGATCGAGGGAGCTAAAATGTAAACAGTTAGGGCCGAATACACGCGAGAATGGCGGAGAGTAGAGCGAGGAGAGCGCCCTTCTCCAAACCCCCCGCACCGTCTCATCCACGAGCTCACTTCGGAGAATTGCGACGTTCGAGTGAATTCCGATTGGGGTTTCAGTGTATTATTAATTATCATTCATCATTCATTATTATTATTATTATTATTATTATTATTATTATTATTATTATTATTATTATTTAGATGATTTATTATTCGATAAAAATTCACAAATTTCTTCACAACTTATCGTTACAAAACGTACTAAACCAGGATTCAAAGAAGAGGATGCAGAACTTCGAGCAAAAACTGAGGGAGAAGGAAGAACCTAAGAAAAAAGGTGAGTAGTTGTAAAGAAGTTCAAAAAAATGCAAAAGCCCAATCCAGAAGTTCTAATGGGAGTGGGGAGATGGGGAACAAGAATGAGGAAAGGTTGAGATGTAAGTGGGTATCCAAGAGGAGAATGTAAGGCCAGATGAAAGAGTGAGGCAGTAGTAAAAGAGATAAAAATAAGTAATAAGGGGAAAGGAAAGGATTGAGGTAGGGATGAAGGAGTTGTTACTGGAATATAGGTAAGAAAGAGAGAATAGAGAGTTTATGAAAACGTTGGGTCAATATAAAGCCGTAGTGATGATAGACATGACTCGTTCAGACGAGCAGGGAAAGAGTAACGGAAAGGCTACCGAAGGGACGCAGGTGTGAAGTACAAGATACGAAGAGAAAATATGAAAAGGATAGAGTCATGAAAGGAATGTTGATGGGGATGAGAAAATATACGATAGACGAGAAAAAAGAGGAGAATGGTTTTAAGGGACAGAAGGAAGGATTAATAGCAGAAGAGATAACGATAGGAGAAGAGAAAGGGAAGATAGCAGTAGGGGATATGTACGAGAGAAAAGAAGAGAAATCTTGAGGAGTCAGAAAAGTAGGTGGAAAAGAAAGCAGAATGTGTGGATTTCATCATGGGATGAGATTTTGATGAAAGAACAAAAGGAAAAGGAGGGAAAGAATAGAGTGAAGTAGAGGATGGAAATGAGAGGAACTCAAGAGACAAAGAAGTAAATTTAGAGGCGAGAAAGTTTTAGATAGAAGTTTCAGAGAGGAAGATTGTTAGAGAATGGATGGTTTATCTTGAACGGGAATATTTAGAGTGATGAGATAGAAGAGTACACTCAGACGAGGAGATAGACGGGAACAGTAATAGACTACATTATTGTGAACGATCAGGTAAGGAACGAAAATGGAAGGCCAGGAATAAGAGAGTACGTAAACTCGATGAATCCCCTTCTAGACTGCAGAAAGAGGAAAAATGATGAGCGGGAAACAGCTAAGTACATAAGGAAAGAAAAAAAAGCTGGAAAAGATAATTTGTAAGCAGAGGGAATAGAAGAATTCAACAAAGGGATGAGACTGGTGGAAATTGCAAAACGAAATATACATAAAGAGATGGAAATGGTTATAGGGAAGGTAAAAAGGATATAAGAGGATACTGTTGAAAAAGGATTCAAATGGAAGAGGAGAAGGAGCAGCTGGGATAAGGAAGGACAAAAAAAAGAAAGTTAGAAAGGAATGAAGAAAATGGAACCAATATAACAGTAATGCAGAAGTATAAAGAAGGAAAAAGAAAGAGTATAATAAAGTGATAGAAGGAAAGAGGAGGAGGAAATGATGTTAGAAGAGGAAGCAGGAAAGGCTAACACAGAGGAAGAAGTATGAGAAATAGTAAAAAGAGAGAGGTAAAAAGGAATTCAAGTACCTTGGTTTTATCGTGCAGGAGAATGAGGTCCATGGGGTACATGGTGGGAAAAGGATGAAGAAAATGGCGTGAGCTATAGAGCAGATTTGAGGGATAGAAGAATGAAGGTCCACAAAGGACGGGAAGATGTTTAAGAGGTTGTTTGATACGCTGGAATGGCCGACATATAAGAAAGCAGATATATAAAGATGAGAAGAGAGGATAGAAATAGATAAGATGAAAGAAAGATAAATGAGATGCATAGTCGGGATAGTATAGAGAACGACAGGTAAAAAGGTAGGAGACGAGTCTCAAAAGGATATGTAAGGAGAAAAGGCAGGAAAGAGGGCGTAGAAATTTGAAGAAAAAATTAAGGGAGGACAAAGGAGGAGAGTTAGTGAGGAATTGCTACCAATAGGTATAGAAGAAAGAGGAATGAAGGCAGTAGAATCAACGTGATGGGTAGAAGAAAGAAAAGAGTTCTTTAGAGATCGTGGGATAGGGATTGGAAGCTCTATATGTTATGAGGAAATGGAGTAAAGAGATAAAGGAATGCAAAAAGGCATATAAGGTTGTTTGATACGCTACCATGGCTGATATACAGCAATGTGGCAGAGATATAAAGATGAAAGGAGATCAAGGAGATAGATAAGATAAAAGAGAAATATATTAAATGCACATAAGGGGTGGAATAGAGAACGTCAGGTATTATGGTAGGAGAGGAATCTGAAAGGGATATGTTAAAAACAAAAAGAAAGAGAGTAGAATCAACGTGATGGGAAGAAGAAAGAAAATAGTTTCTGAGAGATCATTGGATAGGGATAGAAAGCTCTATAGGTTATGAGAAATCGGATTAAAGGGACAAAGGAATGCAAATATGCATATGAGGTTGGAAGGGGGAGAGGAAAGAGATAGAGAAGATGAAAGAGAGATATATTAGATGCATAAAAGGGGTAGAATAGAGAATGCTAGACATAATTGTAGGAGAGGTTATGTCGGGAACAGAGGAGGAAAAGAGGGCTTGAAAATTCGAAGAAAAACTAAGAGAGAGCAAAAGAGGAGAGTTACTGTGGAAGTGCTACAAAAAGTTAAAGAATAAAGAGGAAAGGGGGGGGGCAGTAGAATAAACGTGATGTGAAGGAGGAAGAAAAGAGTCCTCAAGAGATCGTTGGATAAGGATAGAAAGGCTCTATAGGTTATGAAGAATCGGAGTAAAGAGATAAAGGAATACAAATAGGAGTGCATGAAGTGAAAGAAGCAATGTTTTGGGAGGAGGATGGGAAGGAAAAATGCAGAGCATGCGAATGGATGGAGGAGAGACATAGAAGCATGTATAAGATGGTTGAATGAGAGGAATAGAAGAGACGGGAAGATAGAAAGAGAAAGTTAAGAGGATTTAAGGGAAAGAGGGAATAGAAGGAGGATGTATGGAAGACGTAGGATAGACATCTCTTTGGTTGAAGATTGAATTATTTTAAGAAATTTGATTAAACAATTCCAAACAATAAACCTAATATAAATCTTAAAGTTGGATATTCAATTGAAATATTTCATTTTGAAGATTCAAAATTTTATAATACAAAAAAAAGTTCAAATCATATAATTGTCTTCTAAAATTCAATTTATACACGGACGTTTTTTTTTGTCCAACAGTGCGCTGCAGGTCAGTTCTCTATATCTGGGCCTGATTCTTCCACCTCTGGACCCTTTCCCCCTTCCTTGGAATCCACGCCATTGAGAGAATTTAGTTTACTAGTTCCTCTCCTAATTTTTTTTTCAGTCGTATGTTTTTATTAGCGGTTTGTATTTCGAGCAGATGTTTGGCTCCTACAATAGCCTTTACAAGGGCTAGCCTGTTACAGCCTCGTAAGGCATTGTTGCACCCAGATATAAAAGATTCATTGGGGTAGGCAGGACCGGCTCAACCTGGGGGCGCACAGTGGGACAAAATGTTAAAACTGCTTTTAAAAGGGCTGAGAGCCCAGAATTCCTGATTGATTTCGATTTTTTTAAAATAGTTTTGAACATTCGAAATTACGATTCATTCGGACAAATAATATTCTGGTAATCAAAAAAAAAAAAATCTGCCTTAGCCGGTATTTGAACGGGGACGTCACTGTATAACGCATGATGCCGAATAACGTATAACGCTCCACTCATGCATAGTAGCGTTCCGGGTTCAAATCCGGGTCGAGTTATATTTTTTTCCGTCCAATCTTTTAATTATTCGTACAAATCAAACGTTATTCTAATTGTTCAAAATTCTAAATTGATCACTTTTGGACGTATATATGGAAATAATATTTTCTAATAATTATTAATTTTTTTATTTGTTAATAATCTTGATTAAATTTGAAGAAGAATCGTAACATCTGCTTTTCGATTGCTTATTCATTGCACTTCTGTTCTGACGAATACATTTTAAAAATTGTTTCTTCTACAACTATATTTCTTATATTTTCGTAAACAATCAGAACAAACTTGGAATCAATGAAAATCTGTACGAATAAAAAAAAAGATTCAAATAAAATTATGAATCTTCAAGAAATTATTCGAGAAAAAGAATTTTGTACCGATAAAATTGATTTTTCGCCAAAAGAAATGATTTTAAAGGTAATAATCAAGTATTGAAACAAATATTTCATTGAGATGAAGATTCAAACTTATATGATGAATCTCCAACATGAACAAAAAAATTTCAACAAAGTATTTTAACATTTAACCAAATGGTTGAATTCGCAGGAACAAAAGATCTCATTTTTATTCAAAGAGATTTATTTAGATACAAAGGAAATTGTCAACAAAATATGAATTTGTTTGCAGGTATGACGAATCTTTAACTTTAAAAGGGAATTTTAAACCAAATAGTTGGATTCAAATAAAATGATGAATCTTGAGAAAAAAAGTTTGACCATGTAGTTCAACATTCAATCAAGAGGTTGAATTTAAAATATCAAACGGATGATTTTGAAACCAAAAATAAGAGCTTTATACCAAAAGAATCGATTTTCCAAAAAATCAAAAATTTTTCTAAAAATTATGACGAATCTTCAACCTTCAAACTGAATTTTTAACTAAGAAGTTGAATTGAATCTTGAACAACTGTGACTTCGCAGACATAACTTAGGTACCACCGGACTCCCTTTCCCAAGTCTCATGGGGGCGGGAAAGCACCCCTGTGACTAGTCACAGAAATAAATTAGGTACCACACGACCCCATTTCCCAAGTCTCGTGGGGGCGGGAAGGCACCCATGTGACTAGTCACAAAAATAACTCAGGTAACACACGACCCCCTTTCCCAAGTCTCGTGGGGGGCGGGAAGGCAACCCTGTGACTTCGCAGGCATAACTTAGGTACCACAGGACCCCCTTTTCCAAGTCTCATGGGGGCGGGGAGGCACCCCTGTGACTAGTCACAGAAATAACTTAGGTACCACACAACCCCCTCCCCCAAATCTCGTAGGGGCAGGGAGGCACCACTGTAACTAGTCACAGAAATAACTTAGGTAGATCCTCGAAAAATGACAATAATTAGGCAAACGATGAAGCAAAGATAAGAATAATGAGTGGAAGAAAGACTAGCAGTGGTTTTCCTAATTTTTGTCCACCAGGACTTTTGGGACGACTAGCCAAATGGTGAAAATAGGCTTGTCGTCCCGAAATTCGGGACGACGAGACACAGCCTTTGACAAAACTTTAACCTTAAAGTGAATTTACATGAAATAATTCCGAATCGAATAAAAAAAAAGAATCTGGAGCAAAAAAAAAGAGGAAATTTTCGGAGAAACAGTCCAAATCTCATACAAGTAGTTGAATTTGAAAACCTCAAAACTAATTTTCAACTATGACGAATAATTTTTCACGGAAAAAAACGAATCCTCAACCAATACTTTTGATCTAGCCAAATATTTTAATTTCCTATGAAAATAGTTAAAATCTTAACTCCAGAAAGAATTCTCAAGAAAATAGTCAAATTTTCAACAAAACATATCAATTTTCAACTCAAATAATGGATGCTCAACCAAGAAAAGTAAATCTTGAACGAAAGAGTTGAATTTTTTATAAAAAAATTCAAAGTTTGAACAAAAAAAAGCAGTCCTCGATGAAATAGTCTATTTTCAACCGAACATATGAATTCCAACATTAATGTTGTTTCTTCAAAAAAAATTCAATATTCAACTCTGAACAAACAAAAATTATTATCCAATATTTAGTTTAAATTTCCAACAAGTAGTCAAATTGTCAACTAAAAATATGATTTTTGCACCCGAATGATCAATTTCCTATCAAACGAAAACAAATTTTTTAACAAAACATTTAAATTTTGAATTTGTTCCAGTTAGAGATTAAATTATTTTGATGAAAATTCGTATCCTATTGATAAAAGTAATTGTTTCGAATTTTAAGTTAGAATCTCTTTTTGTGTATGTATCAACAATGGGGTGGTCCAAAAATTTGCATTACAAAAAATTTTTTGAATTTTTATGCGAAACGCTCGAGAATTTGTTCGAATCCACAAAAAAATAAATGCATTTTTTCGGTTTTGAAGAAAAGAAAATATTTAGGGGTGCCGACAAGCCCCGTGAAGTTTAACACGTATTTCCCATAAGAAAAAGAGACGTTTTTGAAAATTTTATTCAGAAATCTCAATATTAGATTAATCGAGTTCGAAATTCACCATTCCTTTTCACAATTGATCTAAGAATGCGAATAAAATATTACTTTTCAAATATCACCCCCATAAGTCTGTTTTATAGGGTTCCAAAAAACCCCCACAAATGAAAAAATGGGTTTTTCGAGTTTTTGACGCTAATTATGATTTTTTTGCGGTTTTTTTTAACGCATATTGTTTCAAATATATGAGATACTACTTTATACTGATAATTAGATGTTAATTAAAATTTTTTAGACAATTTATTATTGTTTTTAGCAACTTTCTCTTATAAGAGGGTTAGAAAGTCAAGGTTTTTCCTGAATTTTTCAACTTATTTTCAACTTTTCAGTTTGAGCAAGGTAATAATCAAATAAAGTTTAAAAAAAAGGTTTAAACAATTTGGTTATAATTATAACAATATTATCTTAGAATAATGCTGCAAAGTTGTGGTTTTTTCTGAAATTTACAACTTTTTGTCCACTTTTCACTTAAAGTGGGTAATTATTTTATTTAATCTAGCAAAAATAATTGTTTAAACAAATTGTGAATGTTTATAGCTATCTTCTTCTAGATAATACTACATAGTTGCGGTTATTTCCTGAAATTTCGAACTTTTTATCACTTTTCAATTAGAGTAAAGTAATAAATAATTCATGGTAAAAAACAAACTAATTAAACAATTTATTATCATCTTTATTAATATTTTCTTTGTTTGATGATAGAAACTTATGGGTTTTTCTAAAATTTCAAACTTTTTGCCCACTTTTCACTTGAATTGAGTTAATATTCAATTCAATTCAACAAAAATAATTTTTTAAACAAATTAATAATGTTAATACCTATCTCCTCTTAGACGAGTGGTAAAAAGTTTCGGTTTTTTTCTAAGCTATCAAACTTTTTATCAACTTCTTAGTTAGTAAGGTAATAATTAATGCGAGTTAACAAACATGCCTATTTAAACAATTTATTATTGTTCATGACCATTATCTCTCAGATAAGTGCTGGAAAGTTGTGGTTTTTTCTGAAATGTTCAACTTTGCTTCACATTTTTAGTTGTGAACAAATAATAAATAAATATTTGAGAGAATCATATTTTAAATAGTCTTGTATTGTTCCAAGTAAATGATTTGTATTCTTTTTCCAATGTTAAAAAAAATTTATTAAAACAAAAAAGTTAAATTTATTCAGTGAAATTTTAATTCCCAATTTTCTACTAAAATTATCAATCTCCGACGCAAAAATTGAATTTTTTAGAAAGTAGTTCAACCTTCAACCAAAGAGTTGAATTTTCGACCTGAAACTATAAATTTTCAAACAAAAATGTAATGGTTGATACATAATTTTTTTTAATTTTAAATAAAAAACAATCTAAACCAACTAACAATCAAATCAATTCAATCTAATTCAATCTAAGTGAATTTCATTCAAATCCCATTCAGTGCAAAGTTAATCATTTCAGAAAAAACCA
>WSXT02049601.1:0-13023 GCA_011762715.2 Neuroterus valhalla
TTCCAATCATTTGAAACTTTACCGCTCTTGAGCATTTGAACGGTAATACAATTCACAACATAGAACTTTTTGATTCATTTGAAACCTTATCGCTCTTGAACATTTTGACGGTCATTCGATTCACAACACAGATCTCTTCCAATCATTTGAAACTTTACCGCTCTTGAGCATTTGAACGGTAATACGATTCACAACACAGATTTTTTTAAATTATTTGAAACCTTACCGCTTTCAAGCATTTTGAAGGTCATTCGATTCACAACACAGATTTTTTTCAATCATTTGAAACTTCACCGCTCTTGAGCATTTGAACGATAATGCGATTCACGCCACATATTTTTTCAATCATTCAAAGCTTGACCGCTCTTGAGCATTCGAACGGTAATACGATTCACAACAGAGATTTTTCTCAATAATTTGAAACTCTATCGCTCTTGAGCATTTAGGCGTTTATAAGATTCACACCACCCAAAATTGAATCAAAATATGTGATGACTTTGTACAGTTTTATACAATTATTCAAAACTTTAAAGTCCTCAGAACACATATTGATGAATTTGATCAGTCATGCGAACGAATATCCGTTACCGATCTTGAGCACTTGAGCGGTAAGACCATTCAAGCTGACCATTATTTAGTTTCTTTATCCGCGTTTTTTAAAGCCTTGCAATTTCCATAGATTTGCTTATTTGGGGGATATTTTCTCAAAAGCTTATTTTATTTGCTGAACTTCAGTGATTAGTAGGTTCTATCGTTGAGAACAAATTACTTAATTTTACGATTACCATTAGCGATCCAAACTGTAACTTACTCTTAATTCCTTTTAAAAAAATTGTATTTATCGTTACTTTGAATTTTAGGGATCAATGATCATTTTCCCTATAAAGAGATTTTTATCTTTCTCTCTGGAAATACTTCTATAACTAAATTTGTTACTTTACCGCTCTTGAGCATTTCAGTGGTAACGCTATTCCTTCAGTAGCTTGACCATTTTTTTGTTTCTGAAATAGAAATATAACCTCAAAATCGATATAAATAGGGTATCTTCAACGAATGAGTCAATTTTCAACTTCAAACAAACTCAAATTTATTTTGAACAAATTAGTTTGACATTCTACCAATTGGTCGAATTTTTAACAAAAAACACTAGTTTCTTACCCTGGAGATTTTTTTACTTCAAGAAGCAGCAAATTTTCATTAAAAATTGGAAATCCCCAATCCGCTTTGATTAGGGATTCAATTTTCTGGTGAAAAATTCGCCTCTTCCTGATATAATTGCCCGTTTTAAATAAAAAATTGTAATCTCCTTTTGAGTTCTCTATGTTTAAAGATTTATAATTCCAGTTGAAGATTTATCCTTTCAGTTGAAGATTCATCCTTTCACTGAAAAATTAACCAAATTTATACAGAAAGTAGTTTTTATTTGTTGAAAAATAATTTTCGTAGTTGGGAATGTGATTTTCAAAATCCAATTTTTGCAAAAAAACAACAATTTTGTTGGAATTTCGTCCTTTCGGATTGTAAAATAATCTCTTTTGTTTAAGGAATGAATTACTCTGGTGAAAAAAATGTCTATATTGGATGAAAGTCTTCATGACTTGAAATTAAAACAGTTTGTCTGAAATTTCTTCTCTCTCTCAGCTGAAGAATGGTACGGCGGAATGCTCAAGAGCGGTGTCGGATATTTATTTGTGTTGCTGCGATTATATAACTACTTCAGAAAATTTGTAAATATATTCATCTTACTATGATATTATTATTCTTATTATGATCAATATTTATATTTTTTTTATGTAATATTATTATTATTATTATCATTATAGTTAACATCATATACTTCATTTTTATTGTATAATTGAATTTGGAACCAAGAAAAAATAGTTCGAATCTTGAAAAGAGATTCATATTGCATAAAATTGATGAAATTTTAACAAAATAATAAAATTTTCAGCGATAAGAAATTCAAAAATTAAATTTCAAGTCAAGATAGAAAGGCTGACTGATGTCACTGCTGGAATGCTCAAGAGTAGTGCCGGATAAATGTTTGTGTGAAGAAAAATAATATACTTGGAACATAACATTTTATTTTTGAATTAAAAAAATTATTTTGAACAAGAAAAATAGGGAATAAATAATTGAATGGCACTCATGGGCGTCATTTGACTAAAGTCGGCCCTGTCTAGTTCACTAGCTCTGACTAAATGTGACTTCTACTGCATACAGAAGACTAGAATCGTTTCGCAAGATTGCCAAGGGTAGTAACGAGCAAATTTGCATCTCATCAGAGTATCAGGCCTGGTTTGACTGCAGAAAAAGATGCTTCAGGTTCAATTCAGTAAAGTATAATTAATAGAGGTGCATTGATTTATCTAACGTTTTAACGATCTCATAAAACGGGTGGAATTAATCGCTAGTTAAAAATGCCTAGAGAGGAGTAATGTAAATTTATGGGTTCAGCTAAGGTATTTTATTGGACAAGGGATTTTATTTGACAAGGAATTTTATTGGATATGTTTATAGAATCTGTAACGACAGGTGATCAATTTTCTGAATCAATTATAGCTGAAAAGAAAAAAACAACACCGCTCTTGAGCATATTACCAGTTATATCATTCAGCCTCACTATATATTGGTGGAAAATTGATTCTTGATTTTTTATTTGTTTACAAAAACTGTAACGACATGTAAAACAGATTTTTTTTTTATCTGCTGAAGAGAATGCATCACGTGATAAGTTTTGAAAAAAAATTTTAGATTTTCTAAATTTTTGTAACTTGACTTCAACTTCTAGCATGACCTGGAAAATTTGCTTGCAAAAATCTGAAAATTATATAACAAAGAGCCTGGAATTTCATCTCTAATTCAAGCCAAAGAAACTTGAAAAATCTCCATCGGTTCCTGAGATACGATTAAAAATATTTTATTTTATCTGAGTTGAGTTTTAGTCGACGATCACGGTTTTCGGCCGGTCTGCTGCTCGCCTCCTTCGTTGAGGTAGGACCGAATGGGCCACACACATAGGTGGTGCTTGACTGGGGCTCTCTTATACTTTTGATTCTGCTCATCAGTAAGTTTTATTTCGAATGATTGTAAATTTTTTTAATTATTCATTGTTTTTTTTAATATTTACAATTATTTCAATTCGCAATTATCCCGTATAGGAGAATAAAAAAATGATGAACAGTTCTTTTTCATTCATTTCTTAAATTTGTTATCAACTACAATTTTGATAAAATTGTAGATATATTATTACGAGAGTTAACTATTTTTCAAACGGATTTAGCATCCGATTTCTAAATAAATTATTTATATGAAAAATTCTCAAAAATATTAAAATCTACATTTACATCTACATTTTTATTAATAATTCTGAATTGAAATAATCGAAGATAATAGGAAAAAAACAATTAATAATTTGAAAAATATACAATAATTTGAAATAAAAATTACCGATGAGCAGAATCAAAAGAATGAGAGAGCCCCAGTCAAGCACCACCTCTGTCCATGTCCTATTCGGTCCTGGCTCAACGAAGGACGCGAGCAGCAGACCGGCCGAAAACCGTGATCGTCGACTAAAACTCAACTCAGATACAATTAAAAATTTTTAATCGTATCTCAACAACCGATGAAGATTTTCCAAGTTTCTTCGGCTTGAATTAAGGAGAGAATTTCAGGCTCTTTCTCATATAATTCTCGGATTTTTGCAAAAAATTTTCTAGGTCATGCAAGAAGTTGAAGCCAAGGCACAAAATTTTAGAAAATCTAGAATTCATTTTAAAAACTCATCACGTGCTGTATTCTCTTCAGCAGATAAAAACAAAATCTGTTTTACATCACTAGACGTGGAATTTCATGAGCTTTTCAACTGTTTTTTAATAAATACTCTATCTTTTTTTTTCGCTGAGTTATCATGGTTCAAAGCGAGCAGTGATTTTCGATAGTGCTTGCGTCAATCGACCTCATAATTTCCGACGGTAGTGTACTTTGGTGGAAAACTTGTTGCTTGATTTTTTATCTATTTACAAAAACTGTTACAACAGACGATCAGTATCCTGTATCATTTAAAATATTTTTTCCAAAATTTCTCTTTTTCAGTCAAATCGTGACAATTTAATTTGATTTGAATTTTTTTAAATAAAAATAAAAATTTTATGGTTTGTGTCACACTTCCACAAAAAAATATCTGGCACCGCTCTTGAGCATTTTTGTATTTGTCCCAATCAAATTCGTTCAAGATTCATCATTTCAGTTAAAAATTTGTCTCTTGTGAAAAAAAACTCGTTGTCGGGAATTCCTAATTGCGAGTTTACAATTCAACTTTTTGTAGCAAATTCGTTTGTTGTCCCGGATAACGAACATAACCTAGCACTCTCGCATCTGCATTCTTTGGAAAATGTCTTGAAGTCTCACTGTTTATTTTTGATCCTGCTAGAATTAGATTTTTTCTCGGATTTTTGCTATCTCATCTCAGGGCATTTTTAGGTTAGGTTATACATTCACCTGTGAAGTCCAAAGCTGCAAAACCTGATTGGTCCAATTCGAAACAAAATTTCTTTTCTTTAATAATAAGGGCACACATCCGGAACTGGAAGCAGATGTCACCACTCTTTTTGGTGCCGAAGGACGCACGTTTTCTCTAATTCTGTATTATTCATGACAATCAGGATGATCAGCTAATGGCTATACGTTGCGGATGCGTGTACAATCACCTTTACTGCGCACGCGTCAAATTTCAGCGAATAGTTGGTCACCATGAATGATAGAAAACGCTAGAAAACGTGCGCCCTAGTGCGCTCAAAGGAGTAGCGACATCTGCTCCGAGTTTTGGGTATTCAGCCTAACCAAACCATTTTAATCTCATTCTATGCAACATCACCAGTGAAAAGAATTCAAAAAATGGAGTGTTATCTAAATTTTGTCCTGGTGTGTTTTGACGATCTGGAGGTGTACTGGTGGTTGGTGATTGTTGGTGATGGTTTGTGGTTGTGCATAGGGAATCGTGACCTGCCTTTGATACCTTCGTAAGGAATCAATGTCGCGACCCGCAAAAGTGCTTCGTTCCCGATGTCGATGAGCACGGACATGCCTTAAGTCGAACTCATGGGCGACAGAAGCTGGTGCAGAATTGGAGATCTTATCTTGGGCAGTACGGGGTAAGAGCAACTGCAGTGAGTGGCTTCGTGGCCTTTGGATCCGGTTCGCAATTGCCACATTATTTCCTCGCGAACATGTCCTCGCCTAAGGAACAGATCTTCACTCCTGCAAACTTGTATTATTCATATGAGGTGTTGGGTCTAGGAATCCGAGTGGGCACATTGGTCCTGAGATTGTCCCATAGACGTCTTTCGGTGAACGTCTTAGAAATACCATAAAGGCCCTTCTAGGAACATGATAAGGTGGAACTGAAGTTTGCAAGTTTCATCCCCACAAAAAAATTTTAGAATGTTTTCAAAGCTTCTTACCTATACTCATAAACATGGATTTTCCCAAAAAAAAAGAAAATTTCCAAAACGTGTCCAAAACTTCTTACTTAAAATCTTAAACTTGGATTTTGTAAATCTTGATAATAAATAATTGCAAAAAAAGTTTTATCCCTCTATCTGCCGGGGAAGGCTGTCATTCTCAACCCCCAAAAATATTAAAAATCGTGAAAAAAATTCCAAAACGTTTTTATAGCTTCTTACCTGAAATCTTAAACTTTGATTTTGCAAATCTTAATGGTTAACAATTGCAAAAAAAGTTCCGTTTCCCTATCTGCCGGGGAAGGCTGTCATTTTCTACCCCAAAAATATTAAAAATCGACAAAAAAATTCTAAAACGTTGTCGAAGCTTCTTACCTAAAACCTTAAACATGTATTTTGTAGATTTCAATGGAAAATAATTGCAAAAAAATGTTTCATCTCCCTATCTGCCGGGGAAGGCTGTCAATTTTACCCCCCGAAAATATCAAAAATCGGGAAAAGTTTCCAAAACGTGTTCAAAGCTTCTTACCTAAAATCTTCAACTTGGATTTTGTAAATCTTGATGGTAAATAATTGTGAAAAAAGTTTCATCCCCCTATCTGCCGGAGAAGGCTGTCATTTTCAACCCCAAAAATAATAAAAATCGTAAAGAAAAATCCAAAACTTTCTCAAAGCTTCTCACCTAAAACCTTAAACATGCATTTTGTAGATTTTGATGAAAAATAATTGCAAAAAAGATTTTAACTCCCTATCTTCCGGGGAAGGCTGTCAATTTTACCCCCCGAAAATATCAAAAATCGGGAAAAAATTTCCAAACCTCGATCAAAGCTTCTTACCTCAAATCTTAAACTTGGATTTTGTAAATCTTGATGGTAAAAAATTGCAAAAAAAGTTCCATCCCCCTATCTGCCGGGAAAAGCTGTCATTCTCAACCCCCAAAAATATTTAAAATCGGAAAAAAAATTCCCAAACGTGTTCAAAGCTTCTGATCCGGAATCTCAAACCCTGATTTTGTAAATCTCAATGGTAAAGAACTGTAAAAAAAGTTTAATCCTCCTATCTGGCGGGGAAGGCTGTCATTTTCATCCCCAAAAATTTCAAAAATCGGGGAAAAAATTCCAAAACGTGTTCAAAGCTTCCTACTTAAAATGTTCAGCTTGGGTTTTGTAAATCTTAATGGTTAATAACTGTAGAGAAATTTTCATCCCCCTATCTGCCGAGGAGTGCTGTCATTCTAACCCCCTAAAAACATCGGAAATCGGAAAAAATTTCCAAAACTTGTTCGAAGCTTCTCACCTAAAATCTCAAACAAGGATTTTGTAGGTTTGGCTAGTAAATATTTGCAAAAAAAGTTTCATCCACCTATCTGCCGGGGGAGGCTGTCATTTTCAACCCCCAAAAATTTCAAAAATCGGAAAAAAACTACCAAAACGTGTTCAAAGCTTCTTGCCTGAAACCCAAACTTGGATTTTGTGAAGCTTGATGGTGAACAACTCCAAAAAAAGTTTCAACCCCCTATCTGCCGGGGAAAGCTGTCATTTTCACCCCCCAAGAATATCGAAAATCGTAAAAAAATTCACAAACGTGTTCAAAGCTTACTACCTAAAATCTCAAACTTCGATTTTGTAAATCCTAATGGTAAATAACTGTCAAAAAAATTTCATCCCCCTATCTGCCGGGAAAGGCTGTCATTTTCAACCCCAAAAAATATCAAAAATTGGTAAAAAACCCAAAAACGTGTTCAAAGCTTCATAAATAAAATCTTAAAGTTGGATTTTGTGAATCTTGATGGTGCATAACTGTAAAAAAAGTTGTATTCCCCTATCTGCCGGGGAAGGCTGTCATTTTCACCCCCCAAAAATATCAAAAATCGGGAAAAAATTTCCAAAACGTGTTCAAAGCTTCCTACCTTATCCCTCAAACATGGATTTTGTAGATTTGGATGGTACATAAGTGCAAAAAAAGTTTCATCCCCTTATCTGCCAGGAAAGACTGTCGTTTTCAACACCAAAAATATCAAAAATCGGGGGGAAAATTCCGAAACGTGCTTTAGGCTTCTTACTTAAAATGTCAAGCTTCAATTTTTTAAATCTTGATGGTAAATAACATTAGAGAAAGTTTGATCCTCCTATCTGCCGGGAAAGGCTGTCATTTTCACCCCCAAAAAATATCGAAAATCGGAAAAAAATTTCCAAAACTTGTTCGAAGCTTCTAACCTTATACCTCAATCATTGATTTTGTAGATTATGATGGTAATAAATTAGAAAAAAGTTTCATCCCCCCATCTGCCGGGGAAGGCTGCGTTTTCAACCCCCAAAAGTATCAATTATCGAGGAAAAATTCCAAAGCGTGTGCAAAGCTTCTCACCTATAATCTGAAACTTCTATTTTGTAAGTCTTGATGGTAAATTACCGTGAAAAAAGTTTCATCCCTCTAGCTGTCGGTGAAAACAGTCATTTTCAACCCCTAAGAATCAACAGTTTTCCCCGGCAGCTAAGGGAATGGAATTTTTTTCACAGTTTTTTACCATCCAAATCTACAAAATCCGTGTTTAAAATTTTGGGTAAGAAGCTTTTAACACGTTTTGGAACTTTTTTTCCGATTCTTGATATTTTTGGGGGTTGAAAAGGATAGCCGTCCCCGGGAGCTAAGGGGATGCAATTTTTTCACAGTTATTTGGCACCAAGATCTACTTAATCCACGCATTAGATTCGAGGTTAGATTATTTCTTATTTTTCGTTTACCATAAACGTAGCAAATTCCAGTTTCATCATGATAAGAGCTAAAGGATGTCTCGAAGACGTCAAATCTTAGGACATAGAGAGGTATATTTTACAAAGTCTTGTCAGTCACTTCTTTTTTTTCGTCTAATTCAATATCAGCCCACAACTGTTGGCATAATCTCTAAATCTAAATCGTTGGTTTTACCGATTCAACCTCTGAATGTAAACGCCACTATCAGGAGGAATGTCTGAATCTGCTCTGAATTTTGGGTGTAGAATTAAATATCATATGTAAACTGAACTAGTCTGGTTAGCTAATGAGATTCAAGAATTGAAGACTGTCAGCAAACCTTGTGGGTCGTTGCGCTTTGCGATGACACGTGGATACAGGTTGATTCGAAGAATGAACTGGAATAATTATAAAAGAAGCAGGTCTTCAAGAAACGGTAATACGAATATTAGAGATTTTATTTTTTGAAGAATAGTTCTTCAGGTGGATCATAACGATAAGGTTCTTTACCTGTGATAAATTCAAAAAAAGAAACAAGTTAGGTTACTGCAGAGATGCTGGTTTGTCTAGAACGAGTCTTCTTCTCTCCAGATGCTACTTGGTATCACTTGATACATTTCTTGTCCGAGGACCGTTAGAGCAGACTTTTCACACTCGTCATTGCTTCACTCAGCTTTATCAGCTCTATTTGGCTCAGCTTTCTCAGTTTCACTCAGCTTTTCCTTGCTCTGCTCAGCCTTTACACCTTGGCGCCGAAGCAAATTCCACGTTATTCCTGGTCCATTCCCCGTAGATCCTTCTCAAGAGCCACAGTCTCTTCCAGCTGAGATCAATCATTTCTGTGAACTGGTTTCGAATCTCTTACCAAGTCGGGCACGCGCGCCTCGCAAACGAGAAAGTCATGGCAAGAAGCAGAGCCTGCCGCTAGATTCGCGTTTCGCGATTGATCGGGAAAGGATAAGGCACGTTAGTTCTCGAGCAGAGACACTTGTAGGGACTATTCCTGGGATGACGACCTCACCCTCTCCTCCCACTTTGCTTCTTCTATTCCCTTCTTTGATCCGTTCTGGGCCTCTTATCCAGTCATTAAGCTTCTCACGGGAACCGCTAGAAGAAGTCCTGCTAAGGTCTTCAACCACTCAGTATCGAGACTTCCGCCATTCCGCAGGTGTACTCGAGAAAAGAAAGAGAAGAGGAAAGAGATAAAAGCTCCTGAAGAGATGACGCACCTTCAACATAAATTACTGAATCTCGAGCTTTTTCTTCCTCCGACTCAAGTAATTTCAACTGAAGGAAATTGAACTCGAACAGCATCAGTGGGTAGTGGTTTCTCATGTTTTTAATTAATCAAAGTAAAAAAGGACTTTGGCAAGAATCACCAATTCAGCAAGTACCGTTACGCTATTTTCCCATCGCATTCCGGGGTGAAGATTAAATATTTTTTTCCCCGCATCGTCGATTATCTATTCACTTGTTGCACGTCGATTCAGTGGCACATAAGTTAATCTTGAAGATCCACATGCATTTTCCAGTAACGCGTATCGTTCATCAAATCTGGAATCTCGAGTATGCATTCCGCGAGTAAAGATAACCGTATGGACTTGAGTTTCTCTTAACGCCTCGCGATTCCCATCTCGCGAGGAAGGAAGAAGAATAGCAAGAAATGTAGACATAGAGAACTGACAAAGGAGAGATAAGAAATGCGGAGGAAGAAAGGGACAAGTGATATTGGCACTGCAAATATTTACACTTCAAGTGGCGTAAATAAGTGAGAACACAATGTACATCAGCTGAGAATGCCAGTAATAGTATGATGGTAATAAATCTTCTGGATGATGCGAGGAGAAAAAGTGCGTCAGAGAAACTGCATCTTCTCTGTTATATATTTGTATAGCATAAGGAAATTTTTTTTTTGGAATTAGCCTAACTTGTTCGGTTCTAGCCTCGGTATAGTACGAATCTCCCTAGCAATCATCCCAGGTGAAGATCATCTTTCTGTACACTTCAAAAATTGCTTTTGAACAAACTAATCCTTCTTTGGTCTACCTCTGGGAACGTAACCATTCTATTCCACTCTTGTCAATCATTGTTAATAAGTTTTACTTACTCGGCTTAAATTCACTCAGCTTAGCTTCATTTGACTTAGCTTCACTTGACTCAGCTTTACTCTAATGAGCTTTACTTCGCTTTGCTTTCTAAGTTTCACTTGAATCAACTTCACTCGGCTTAGCTTAACGAGTTTTACTTGACTCAGCTTCATTCGGCTGAACCCTATTCAGTTCAGCTTCACTAAGCTTTGCTTACTCGGCTCAGCTTCACTTGAATCCGCTTTAATCAGTTTTTCGTACTTGGCTCATATTCACTCAGCTTTGCTCACTGGGCTCAGATTCACCCTACTCAGCTTCACTCGCCTAAGCTTCCTAAGTTTTACTTGGATCTGCTCCACTCAGCTCAGCTTCACTTGGCTTAGCTTCACTCGGCTTAGCTTTCTCAGTCCCACTCGACTCAGCTTTACTCGGTTCAGCTTCACTCGGCTATTTCCATTTCTGCTCGACCTTTACACCTTTGCTAATTCGGACAAAAGGCACCTTTTTATCTCTGATAAGGTTATTTATGTCAACAAATTTGATGTCAGGAATTCTGGAGAGTTCATTTTTAAAACCTAGAGGCAAGGCTTATTGCTTATAACTTAATTTGTGCATTAGCGTTTCATCGCACATGCTCTGCATGAATCGCGTGTCAGTCTCATTTACTACTCGGCTTAACTCCACTCCACTCAGCTCAGCTTTATTCATTCCGCTTACTCGGCTCAGCTTTACTCGGATCAGCTTCAATCAGTTTAGCCTCAATCAGCTAAGCCCCAATCAGCTTGGCTTATTCCGCTCAGCTTCACTCGATTCAGCTTCGCTCTAGTCAGCTTCGCTCTATTCAGCTTCACTCGGCTTCACTCAGCTTGTCTTCCTAAGTTTGACTTGGATCAGTTTCACTCAGCTCAGCTTGACTTGGCTCGGATGAGCTTCACTCGATCCAGTTCCACTTGGCTCAGCTTTATTAAGCTTTGCTCTACTAAGCTTCGCTTTACCTGGCTGAGCTTCCTTAGTTTCACTCGGCTCAGCTTTACTCGGCTTTTTCCATTTCTGCTCGACCTTTACACCTTAGCTGAGTCAGACAGAAGGATCCTTTTTATCTCTGAGAAGTTTATTTATGTCAAACAATTTGATGTTTCTCCGCTGAACGGTAAATTTATCCAAATTGAAACAGCACCAT
Source organism: Neuroterus valhalla (assembly GCA_011762715.2). Lineage (NCBI taxonomy): Eukaryota > Metazoa > Arthropoda > Insecta > Hymenoptera > Cynipidae > Neuroterus > Neuroterus valhalla. The sequence continues at coordinate 11,463 of WSXT02049601.1, forward strand.
TGCATAATTCAGCTCAGTTTCATCCGGCTCAGCTTCACTCGGTTCAACTCCACATGGTTCAGCTCCACTTGGAACAGCTTTCATCAGCTTTGCCTGGCTCAGCTTCGCTTTATTCAGCTTCGTTTCACGTGGCTGATCTTTCTCAGTTTCACTCAGCTCAGCTTGACTCGGTTCAGCTCCACTTGCTTCAGTTCCACTTGGCACAGCTTTATTCAGCTTTGTTTTTCTTAGCTTCGCTTTGATCAGTTTCGCTTTACTCGGCTGATCTTTCTCAGTTTCACTCGGCTCAGCTTCACTCAGTTTAGCTTCACTTGACTTAGCTTCACTCACTCAGCTTTACTCGCCTTGTCTTCCTAAGTTTTACTTGTATCAGCTTCAATCAGTTCAGCTTTACTCGGCTCAGCTTTCTCTGCCTTACTCGACTCAGCTTTACTCGGTTCAGCTCCACTGGTTAAGTTCCACTAGTTTCAGTTTTGATAAGCTTTGCTTTACTCAGCTTCACTTTACTTGGCTGATCTTTCTCAGTTTGCTCGGCTAAGCTTCACTCGGCTAAGCTTTACTCGGCTAAGCTTCACTCTACTCAGCTTCACTAAACTTGTCTTCCTGAGTCTTACTTGGATCAGTTCTACTCTGCTCAGCTTCATTTGGATCAGCTTCACTCGACTTAGCTTCCTCAGCTTTACTCGGCTCAGTTCCACTCGGCTTCGTCCATTCCTGATCGACCTTTACATCTTAGCCAAGTCGGCCAAAAGGATACTTTTTATCTCTTAGAAGGATATTTATGTCAAATAATTTGATTTTTCTCTGCTGGAAAGTAAATTTTTCCGAATTGAAACAGTACCATTGCACAATTGCACCATACAGCACAGGCTTGGTTTTCTAAGTTTTACTTGGACCAACTTCACTCGGCATAGCTTTACCAGTCTCATTGGACTCAGCTTCATTCGGCTCGAATCTGCTCCACTCAGCTCAGCTTCATTCATCTCTGTCTACTCGGCTCAGCTTTACTAGGTTCAGCTTCACTCGGCCCAGCTTCACTCGGCTCAGCTCCACTCAGCTCAGCTTCACTTGACTAAGCTTCACTCACTCAGCTTCACTCGGCTTGTCTTTCTGAGTTTTTCTTGTATCAGCTTCAATCAGCTCAGCTTCACTTGGCTCAGATTCCTCAGTCTTACTCGCCTCAGCTTCACTCGGCTAACCTTCACTCGGTTCAGCTTTACTCGGCTCAGCTTTACTCAGCTCAGCTGTACTTGACTAAGCTTCATTCACTCAGCTTCACTCGGCTTGTCTTTCTGAGTTTTTCTTGTATCAGCTTCAATCAGCTCAGCTTTACTTGGCTCAGTTTTCTCAGTCTCACTCGCCCCAGCTTCACTTGGCCAAGCTTCACTCGGCTCAGCTTTACTCGGCTCAGCTTTACTCAGCTCAGCTATACTTGACTAAGCTTCACTCACTCAGCTTCACTCGGCTTGTCTTTCTGAGTTTTACTTGTATCAGCTTCAATCAGCTCAGCTTTACTTGGCTCAGTTTTCTCAGTCTCACTCGCCCCAGCTTCACTTGGCCA
>WSXT02049612.1:0-13022 GCA_011762715.2 Neuroterus valhalla
AGAGGACGATCGGTTCATTCTCTGAACCCTTGATCAATTTTTATTTCTTGACTTATTAAAATGTGATTAGTTAGTTTTTGTTTCTATTTATATCTGAGAAGGCCACTTCTAGCAACATCTTTCTGTCATTGGATTATTGGTAAGATAACGGTTTTCTCATTTATCACAGATTTTTATCGTAAGCTCAAGGTTTCAATAAAAATTTGAAAACAAAAGTATCATCTTATATCGGAGCAAATATAGGATGATTAGATGCTGTTGGATAGTTGTTGGCCTCAATAATATTCCACTTAGTGACCAACAAAATTGAGAACAATTTACGTCGCTTTTCTACGTTTTTATCATTATATTTTTATTAAGGTATAATAATTTATCTATTTTATATTCTGTTTGTTCTGAAATGTTTTTTTTTTTTGCAAACTTTAAACTCTTTTTTTTCAATTATTCTGTACTCCGAAAAATTCTCTTACCCCATGTTTTCACAATTATTAAATTATTATTCTTATTATTATTTTAAATAAGTATTAGTTTATCAGAAATTATAAAATTTTGATTTAATGTTTAAATTTGTAAAAATTAGTCGTTTTTTGTTACAATAAAGTTTTTGTTTTTTTATTAGGCTTGAAAAGGGACTATATAGAGTCCGAAATGCCACCTGCCTATATTACTTGAATCAAAATAGTTTCGTTATTTCTTGGACCTTTCAAACCGAAGACTTCAAAGTGTATCATCCAAAGGTCGAAACTGAAAAGCAATGCGTAGATACAGTTGAGTTTACAAAAATGGTAGGTCAATCAGGCTGATTGTAACCTCTCAAATAATAGTTTTGAAGGTTCTGAGTCTTATGATCCAAATGAAGTTCAGGTGTTCAGGTTATGCATAGATGTAGGTCAATCAATCAATGCTTTGATATCTCTAGCTTAAATCAAGCAGGTCGCTTGCTCTGCTATATCAATTTCCGCTAATAGAAATCTAGGTACCAGAAAAAGTTTGGGCCGTGCATGCAGGGACGTCACTCAAAGTGACCTCTGGTTCGAAAATCGTAGTCTTTTGATGAAGTTCAGATTATTATCAATGGTATACCGTCAATTTAGCAGACAACCAGCTCCACAATGATATTTTTTGTATAATGGAGTTTACAGGCCTGATGGAGTTAAGGTCACAAGTAAATAGGAGCTGACAACTCAAGCAGGCCACTTGCTATATGATAGGAATTTTCAGATAATGTAGTTATACAGACCATAAAGACTTGACTTCTCTGATGGAGGCACGTTAATCAAGCCGACATGCAGACAAAAAGATAGTAGTTTTTGGATAATGAAGTTGTAGGGAAAGAAAGATTCCAGGTCACACATGATGTACGTTAATCATACAGACCACCACCTTAATCACTCTAGACTTCATGCGCTACTTAGGTTATGAGGCCAGTTTGTGCTCTTCAAATTAGGAAAACACTTCCTAGATTCGGCAGTCAGATGCATACAACAAGACGTATTTCACAGCTCTGGAATAAAGAAAAAAAGAGAACACAACATTGTTCCGAAGCTATAAGGTGCCCCTTAGACCTAGTCTTTAGAAACCTCAAAAAGAAGCCGTATCAAGCTGAACACACTTGAACTGTTGCTAAAAAGCCTAGAGAGCAGCCTTGCCTTGTCTAGCCCCGGAAAATCGTTTCCAGATTTCAAACAAGGCTTAGTCTAACCCAGCATCTCATAGTTGTCTTCGTAGGCCCTAAGGAGATGCTCTGCCTAAACAGCACTCGGAGCCATTCCTAGAGAGTTTAGGAAACAAGTTCCCTTTCGCTCGAACTCTTAAAATGCCTCTTAGGACTAAAACAAGGATCAATGCCCTCCCGGCCATTATGATTTGTTCGCAGACATTCCAAGAAGTCGCTCTCCTTCGTTCAATCACCTTGATTGTTTTAGAAAAGCATTACCTTGTAGAAAACACAAAAATTGCATCTTGAGATACCAAAAAACGCCCCACTTTGATGAAACTCTAAAGAGTGTCTCTCTAGATCAAAACATACAGCTCTTTCTTTCTGAACTCCCTTAAAATGTTTCTAGAGGCTCAAAAAAGTAGCCCTGCGTTGGTTTACACTCAAAACATGTGCAAAGAGATACCTGAAGGAAGTATTGTCTAGCCCAATACATCAAGGTTGTCCCTTCAAACGACAGAGAACTGTCTTGCTCCGTCCAACCCCAGAAAATTGTCTATAGGGCTAAAGGAAATCTTTGTCTATTTAAACACCTCAAGTATGTCCTATAAGGAGATAAAACACATCTGCACCTAAACAGCGCCTAAAATCGATCCGGAAGACCATGATTGCAGCACCTCTATAATTTGACTACTAAATTCCTCCTTGAAATCAAAAAAAGGGGAAGATTTGTTTGAGCCCTTTAAGAATTGCTTTCAGAGACTCGAAAAGCAATCATTATGTTTCTTACCTCTGAAAACCCTTTGCCTAATCAAACACCTCCAGAATGTTCTCAGAGACCTCTAGGCGCAATCCTGAATCAAACTTTTGAAATTATTCCGAAAGACCCCAAAAGATGCATCCCCACCATACCTTATCTCGAAATGTGCTTCAAGAGACTTAAAAAACAAGAACCCTACGTTTGACCTTCTAAATTGTTTCCAGTCACTCCAGAACTCTTTTGTTCAGCCTTTACGATTGTCTCCAAGAAGCTCAAGAAGCAGACCTGCTTCATCTAATGCCTAAAAATTGGCCTGTGTGAAATCAAAGGTCGGTCCACTTCACCTTGCCAAACTTGTCCCTAGAGACACGAAAAACAGCTCTGCCTAGTCCAACGATCAAGGCTTGTCTGTTACACTGAAGATTGTCTATCGGAACCCGATTAAACTGCTTCGCTCCTTCTGAACCCTAGGATGTTGCCGAACAGCATAACGAAAAAACTGTGCCTAAAAGAAGACCCTAAGGTTGTATATTATTCACCCTGAAAAGCAGACCAGCCTCTCAATACAATTTTCGTCCAGATGCCCAGTTATCCCTGCTCTACAGGCTTTTCCTAACATGCGTCAATCCTGGTAAATCAGTTTCGCCTTAGCCCGTTTACCCACAATGCTCCTAGGAATCCCTTAAAATAGCTGCTCCTTGTCAAACTCCATAAATTTTTCACAGAAACTACAAAGAGCATCCGTGCATTGTTCAGCATCCGAAATTCCCGATCAAATGCTTCAAACCTCCTGGAGTCCTCCTCGAAGACCGAATTAGGTTTATTCTAACAGATGCCGGTAAGTCAATCAAGCAGACCACAAGGTTGAAAATGGTCAACCCCTACCAGAAATATCATAAAGCACATTTGCCTTGTATAATTCCTCAAAAATATCTACCAGACGCTACGAAAAGCATCAATACCTTTTTAACGCATGGAATTTCCAATAAAGACCTTTTATCTTTGTCTTGCCTCCTTAAGAAGTCTCTAATGTCTTGACAGAGATATGTAACAAATACAGATGGGTCAATCCAGCAGATCATCAGCTATAAAAAAGTATTATTTCACAATAAAGTTTCACAATTGAGATGTAGTAAGGGTAATACATGATAAAACATCAGTTCAAATACCAGCTCTGAAAAAGCAGTAATTCAAAAATGCATACTTCAGAGTTGCGATGGAATTTATGTCATAAATAAAGGTAGGTCAATCAAGTTGCGTCACCTTCCTTACCACCTGCCTTAAAGCACCCACCTGTGTTGAGCTCTTCGAATGATGAATGCACTTTTCAGATAAGGAATTGAGGTGCGTAAGATGAGGGATATTTCACGCCTCTGGAGTCCACGGAGGGCGCAGTTATAAAAATATTCAGGAATCGTTCCCACGTGCCGTAGAAGGTTAAAGCCGCTATTAAACGGCGCGATGCTCGATACCGATAGACCTTAATAGGGCGACACTATAAGTCGCTCTGGTTATGTTAGATGCTGTACTGTGATACATCCGGCAAGCCGCTACCGCGACTTGTGTCCTCCGGCAGGGATCGTTTAACCGGACGGATGGCGTGTCCTTTATGAGCGATCGATCGCCATTCGCTTGCTTTTCAGCAGCAGAAAAAATCTGTACACGACCAGCGCGAGCACCGGACGAGTTCATTAGGAACGTCGCCTTCATCAGGACCGAATTCATTACTCGCCGATGCGATGCCATGCGATGGATGATGGATCTCGGATCGCAAGATTTCGTTTTTTCTCACAACTTGATCACGACCATTTTAAATCAAGTCAAACCCACGATTCGAGAACATGGTGGCAACCGAGTGGCTTTACTAAAAAAGTGATCGCATATCCTTTTTTTTTGTTCCATTCTTATGAGATGGCATGCCATTATTTTGAGCTTAAATAGGAGAAAAAATGTGTAAGCCTTTTTTCGAGAAAATTCTATTATTTATTATTTTCTTGAGGTGAATGAAGATGTTTTCTCCATGTTCAGATTATAAGAGAAGGTAGGTCGAAAAGGTCAACAACTGGCTATTGAATATAAGATTTCTGAAAATGAGATTTAGACTCAAGTTGGAGTCCAGATTTCAAAGGAACGTAGGCCAATCAAGCATATCGTTAGCTCAAAAATATTCATGATTACAGAAGGAAGCATTTCCGATCCGTCTCTGTTTCCTTCATCTACTATTCTCTTTCTTCAACGTTGGAATCGAATTAGGAATCAGTGACTGGAAACATTCTCGTAGGAGGATTTCAAAAATCATCTGGTGATTTTTACGATATGTTGATTCGGTCAAAAACGATCTGGAATATCAACACACAATTTCGAATCAGCGACTGAAAATACTTTCATGGAATAAATTTTGGGAAAATTGGATAATTTTTTACTTTCGACCACCGAAACTCGTTTTCCGGAGTCCTGCGATCCGGCTCGAAGGACCAAATTTCTGTCTGGCAATTATTATATAAAATTGCTTCTGCTTATTCCGAATTGAGTCAAAGCTACGACGATTTGAAAGCATGGTGGAACTTGAGTGATTTTAGCCCAAAACGGATCGCATATCATGTTTTTTGTCCAGTCTTATGTCATGTCTTACATTATTTTGAGCTAAAACAGGATAGAAAATGTGTCTGCCCTTTTTCGGGAAAATTTTATTATTTTTTTTTCCTAAAAGGCAATGGAAATATTTTCTCCACGTTCAGATTATTGGAGAAGGTAGGTCAATGGGGTATACAACTAGCTCTTGAATATAAGATTTCTTAAAGTAAGATTTAGAGTCAAGTTTGAGTCTAAATTTTGAATTAACATAGGTCAATCAAGCAGATCGTTAGCTCCAAAATATTAATTATTACACAAGAGTGCATTTTCCATGTGTCTCTGTTCCCTTGATCTAGTATTCTCGTTCTTGAATGTCGGAATCGAATGAGGAAACAGTGACTGAAAACATCTGGGGAGGAGGATTTCAAAAATCATCTGGTGATTTTTTCGATCTGTTGATTCGATCAAAACGTTCTGAAATTTTAACGTCAATTTTTTTCAGCGACTGAATATACTTCATGAAATAAGTTTCGGAAAAATTGAATAATTTATTACTTTTTACCACCAAAGCGTATTTTGCAGACACCTGTGATCCGGCTCGAAGGACCAAGTTTCTCTCTGGCAGTTATTATATAAGATTGCTCCTGTCAATTTTGAATCAAGTCAAAGCCTCGATGATTTGAAAGCACGCTGTCACCCGTGTAGCTTTACCCCAAAAGGGATCGCATATCCTTTTTTTTTGTTCCATACTTATCAGATGTCTCACCATTATTATGAGCTCAAATAGGAGAAAAAATGTGTAAGCTCTTTTCCAGAACATTGTATTATTTATTATTTTATTAGGAGGTGCATGGATATGTTTTCTCCACTTCCAGATTATTAAGGAATATAGGTTGAAAAGGTGTACAACTGGCTTTTGGATATTAGATTCATAAAACTAACATTCACAGTCAAGTTGGATTCCAGATTATGGTTGATTGTAGGTCAATCAAGCAGGTTGTTAGCTCAAGAATATTAGTTATTACACAAGAGTGCATCTTTGATTTGTCTCTGTTTTCTTTTATCTACCTTGAATGTTGGAATCGAAGTAAGAATCAGTGACTGAAAACATCTCCGTAGAAGAATTCAAAAAATCATCTGATGATTTCTTTGATCTGTTGATTTGATCGTCAACGATCTGAAATTTCAACATCAAATATTCAGCTGATAACTCGAATTCATGAAATAAATTTTAGGCGAATCAAATCATTTTTTACTCGAAACTACCGAATCGTGGCCTTTGGATCAATATAATCTGGCTCGAAGGACCAAATTTATGTCTGACAATTATTGTAAAAGATGGATTCTTCGATTTGTCTCTGTCTTCCTGATCTCCTATTTTTATTTTCAAATGATAAAACAGGATCAAAAATCGGTTACTGGGAAACCCCAGAAGCCACTTTCTTGAAAAGGATTTGGAAAATAATCTCTAAATTTGTAATCTCTCGGTCGCCAAATGCGATCCCCTATTCCAAATCTTGGAATCTCAACATCAAATCTGAAATCAGAGACTCAAAGTACTTTTGTGAGAGAATATATACAATAGTCGGATCATTCCGACAAATATTATCCAACAATGCTTACAACAATAATTCTCTAGTCTTTTGAAATGGCGTTCATACTCAATAATGTTAAAATCAAATTTAATTTCAGTAACCAAAAATATATCTGCAAGGAGAATCAAGAACTCATTTGACTATTATAGTCATCTTTTGGTCGTCATATTGGATCCCCTTTTTATGAATATTAAAATAGGATCTAAAATCGGTGACTAGAAATATCTCCGCAAAAGTTACTTTTCTCAGAAGGCGTTAAAAAACGATCCCAAAATGTTCAATCTCTCAGTCGCAATGTGCTATCCGCTATTCAAAATCTTGGAATTTTAACATCAAATCCAAAGTTAGGGACTCAAATCAGTGATCCGAATTTCCTAAATGAATTTCGGGAACATCAAATAGTTTCCAACTTAAAATTACCGGAGCGAGGCCTCTGGATCAATGTGATCCGGCTCGAAGGACCAATCTCCTGTCTGGCAATTATTATACAAGATTGCTTCTTCAGTTTGTTCCCAGCCTTTGATCCCATTATGTGTCATAATAACGATAATAATACCATACATGGTGAACAGGCTCTGCTAATGTCGTCACGTTAGGTAGTTATAGTCATCCGGTTCCATAATAAAAGGGTCGGTATGTGAAGGCAGCCCTAGGACGTAAATGTCAACCCTTGCCGTAAAAGCTAGTACAGGCTGCTATAATAACCGTACCACACTTCCCCGGGATTGTTTTTAATAAGGAAAATAGTGTAACAACCTGAGTTAGAGAAAAAATTGAGTATGGAAACAATTTTACGGCAAAAAATGTGAATTATGGTGGTTTAAGAAGAAGGTAAGTTTGAATTTCGATTAGAAGACTGATTCATTCTGTGAGGTTTGCGGAAAAATGTGCAAATCCATTCCTGTTTTTTTTGTTGATCGGACATAAATAAATATCGTCGCGGAACTCCTACGTTTTCCTATAAAAAAATGGAGAAACCCTTCTTTTTGATGTAATTCTTTTGAGGATAACTCTTTTGATTTGCTTTTTATACTTTATACAAATATCAATCTTAAACGATGATCAGGTGTTTCGAAAATTGTTTATGTATTTTATAAATGTTACTTATAATTTGGTAACGAAATGAGGGTAAAAAAACGCTGTTTTTTCTTATTTCCTGACCTTTTTTCATTTCTTACGTTAGAGCAAGGCACACGTTATTTGAGATTATTAAAAAAATCAAGTGCTTAAAACATGTATATTTTTTCATATCAATAAACAAAAAAGATATGATAAAACAAATAAAAATACAATAGTGGAATTTTTCGCCAAAAATTTTATCTACAAATGAAGAAATACATTCTAAAGAAAGTAGTTAAACTTTAAACGGAATGATTGAATCTTCAAACGAATGAAGTAAACTTTCTACTATAAAAATTAGATTAACTGATTGTGCATTAATCAAGTTCGGATCTCCGCAGTCAGGGAGAAATAGAGCAATAGAGAGAAGATGTTTGGAAACAGTTTAAGAAACAATGCCTAAAACAAATTTATTTATTACACATTTTTTAAGATCTTTTCTGTGACACAACATTTACTATTGACTTGTTTACTTTTTCATTCTTTATCTTATTTTTCAAGATCAGGAGAAAATCCGTTCCTCCCATCTAGAGGAGATTTATAAAACATTTTTGGATTTAGTTATTATTACTACGACCTGAACTGTAAATTAGCGTCCAATTGAAAAAATTATTAAAAACACATTTTCAGCTCGTTTTCGAGCGAAAACTTTTTCTGTCCATTTTGTGGAACCTTGTGTAGCATGTTCGAAAATTTGATTTTTCATTCTCTTCTTTATTTTTTACAATTCAAACAAAAAACTCCATATCCGATAAAAACAATCATCAATAAAAGAATTATAGTTTTTCTTTGGACGTATAACTTTTCTCTATAAATTTTCTGTCCTTACCTTCGTAATTTTTCCAAAGATTCAGTTTTTAGATTTTGAAAGATATTCCCCACGATTGAAATGAAAAATATTTATCCTATCGAAATACGATTGTTAACACATTTGTAGCTATTTTCTGGATGAAATAAATTTTGTCCATTTGATTTCTCTGCAATAGTTACGTTTGTCTAAAAATATATTATTGCTCACTTCCGACGTTGTTTTCTATGGAAGAGAAAACTAAGGGTCCTTCAAAATAATTTTCCAGGAAAATTTGTAGATCTCTTTCGGCTGCGCAATTTTTTTCCCGCTACCTCTTTTCATATCTTGAATAGTTTGACCAAAAAATGAAATTTTTGTGCAAAAAGTAGGGGAGGAGGCTATGGTTGAATCTCACCTTAATCTAATGATGATCGAATCACTTCAAAATTGCAGGAAAAATTAATTAAAGGATTAATTTATAACAATAAAAATAAATGAATTTTTACCAGGTAGTATAGAATTTCATACAAAAAAGAATTCTGAACTAAATTTATAAATCTTTGACAAACAAAAAAGAAATTCCGGAACAATATTCAAACTTTGATCTAATGAGATCTGTTTCCAACTTGAATGAATAATCTTCAAATAAAAAAACCAAATACTTACAAATTAGTTGATGCACGTACCAGCTAGTCGAATTTTAGACCAAAGAGTTTTATTTTTAACATGTAATTTCAATTTCGCACCAACAACAATTAAATTTTAACAAAAAATTTGAATTCCCATTCTGATTTGATTGGGGATTAAACTATATTGTTGTGATTTTGTCTTCCACATAAATTGAACTGTTTTGGATACAAAATTGGAATTTTTTCCCTTGGGAATATCAATTTTTTATGTTGAGTTATGATTTTTTTATAGGAAATTCAACTGCTTGGTTGAAAATTGCACTGAAATTTTCAAAATTGAAATTTTTGAATAAATATCATTATTTTAGTTGGAAATTCATTTCTTTAGTTGAGAATATAACTATTTTGCAGGGAAGTAGTTTTTATTTATTGATAATCAATTTTGTAAGCTTTCAATTTCACTATTTCAATTTATGTTCGATCTTTATATTTTTAGGTGAGAAACTAACGATTTAGTTTAAAATTCACTATTCTTATTTGTTTTTCGTAGGAATTTAACTCTGCTGCCAAAACTGTAATTTCACGATATGGAAAATAAGTTTTTTGTCTTGGAAAAGAAGAGAAGAGTGAAAATGAAATTTCGATTACCAGTAGAAGAGGAAAGTTTGATTTTCACCTAGAGAAATGAATTTTTTATTCAAAAATGCGAATCCGCGACAGACTTTGTGACACAAGAATACTAATTTCAAGAATAGGGCCAAATTCGCTACTAAACTTTAATTCTTGACCAAAAAAATCGGATTTTCTAGGATTATTTTTAGTCATGAAGAAGAAAACTTTCATCGAATCCATAAGTTATAAAGCGAAGAGGATAAACTTTCTGCAAAACAATCAAATTTTCTACAGGGGAATTTAATTTGAAGAAAATTCTTCTTTTTAAACAAGAAATGATTCTCATTTTATCAAACACAGATGATAAAATTTATGATAAAGAAACTTAGTTTTTAATTGGAATAATGGAAGGAAATTCAAATTCATTGTCAAAGAGATAAAATTCCAGCAAACAAGAGAATAATTTTTAGTAGTTCAAACTTAGTGTTATTCAGAAAATTGCATCTCTATCCAAGGAAGATTATACTTCAATAAAAAAATGTGACAGTTCTGATTTTAACAATAAAAATGATCGATTTGAAAAAAAAAACAGTTGACTCGGAATACGAATGTTTTTTCTAACAAAATTTTTGAGTTTTTTGCGATAATAGTTACATTTGAAGCCCGAAAAAACAATTCATGAACAGAACAGTTCAATTTCTATTCAAATAGATGAATTTCGAATAGAAAAATACGAATTCGCGACAGACATTCTGACATGGCGATAATCATTTATAACAAAAAAGTTGAATTTTCTTCTAAATTTGTTGAATATTCAACAAAAGAGTCGAATTTTCTATCAAGAAGAATTTTTAGTCAGAAAAAAAAATTACCTCGAAATGATTGAGCAATGAAGCCCAGAAGATAAATTTGTCAAAAAACAGTTGAATTTTATAAAAAGGCATCGGATGATAAGAAAATTTTTTAAATTTCTAAACACTTTAACAATATAATTTCACTTTCAACCAAAAAAGATTTTATTTTAACAATATATGTAATAGTTTATAATGCAACTTGAAAACTTTGCGATCGCAAATAAAGAAACAAATTAACTGAACGCGACGGAATTTCCGATACAAAGATAATCATTTTCAAAAAAGAGTTCAATTTTTTACGAAGAAGAGTATTTGGTCAGAAGGAAGAAATTTTACAAAAGTTTTTGAGTAATGGAGCCCAGAAGACAAGTTTTTTATAAAGCGGTTGAAACCCCCATAAACAAATTGAATTCCTAGAAGATTGTTGTATTTCTGACTAAAAAAATTCCTATTTGATCAAACACAGAATAATGAAGTTTCTTGCCAATAAAATAAGCTTTCAACAGAAATAACAAACTATTATCGGAATAGTATATTTTTATTCATAGAGATGGGTTTCTAGCAAACCAAAGAATAATTTTCAACATTCTTATTTGATTTCAACTGGAAAATTATATTTTTACCCAATGAAGATTTTATTTTTAAAAAAATGAAATAGTTCATCATACAAGTTCCTCAAATTATTCGTCAAAATATTTGCATTTGATACCCGGAAAGACAATTCATGAACAGAAAAGTTTCATTCACATACACAGAAAAGGCATTTTTAACCCGAAAATAAAAATAAGCAGTGGAATTTCTAACAAGAGGATAATCATTTTGAACAAAAAAGTTGAATTTTCTACCAAATTTGTTGAATTTTCAAAAGAAGAATCGAATTTTCTATCAAGAAGAACTTTTAGTCATGAGGAAAAAAATTGCATTCAAATTATTATGTTATGAAACCCAGAAGATGATTTTTTTCCAAAACACTTAACTTTCCTTCAATTAAACTGAATTTTGGGAAGTAGATGTATCTTGAAAAAAACAATTTCTATTGAACCAGAAACCGAATGTCTCACAAACGAAAGAATCATTTCGTAACAGGAAAATTGAACCACAAAAATTGATTTTTAGCCAACTTTCTGAGTTTTCTGCCAGAATAGTTGATTGAAGTTCATTTCTAGAAACTTTTACGACATCTCCTTATGTAAATTTTAATTTTTCTGTTTAGATTGAAAAACAATAAATTTGGTTGATTACTTGCGAAAATAGAAAAAAGCATGAACTCATGAAGAGATTGTGCATTCGGCAAGGATTTCGAAAAAATCTTTTAGGCATAACTTAGGATATATTTTCTTGTTCTAAAAAATAGAAAAAACTCGTTCAAGAGCAACCAGACAAGATCCTCGGCAGAGTGAGAAACTCTGTAGGACAAGAATAAAAAATGCATATCTCGTCTTAATGACGTAAAAATGGTTTTTATTATTTGGTTCTTCAAATAGGCTAATACGGTAGATTTCTAGTTAAGAGAGAATAGAATAGAATCATTTTTTAGAACTGGTCAGGATTGCTGAAATGAGAATCCTGGATTAAAATGTAATGATTACGTATCCATATTTAGAAAGCGTACCTAATTCGTTGAGATAAGGACAGCTAGACCCCTGAGTGGTTTAGCTGATAGAGGACTCGTCCGGAAATAAAAGGTCGTAAGTTCGGCACCCAGTGGAATTAAAAGTTTTTCCTTTTTCTGGCCGACAATCGTATTCAATTTCTCGATCCAAAATTTCCATCATGTCACAATTTTTGGTTGCCAAGTGAACAAAAAGGAATCTTTGGTCATGCTATAGATGTTCAGTTCGACCTTCTAGCGTGGATGATGAACCATCCATAATTTTATCTTTTTGGTCAGAAAGACTTTTTTTTTGTCCAGCTAAAATAGCCGCAGTGAATCAGACTTACTCCCAGGGACGATCAAATGAATACTCTGAGTTGGTTGAGGAGAAATCTTAATTTGTCGTTTTGATTCTCAGCGATATAGTTGTTTAGATCATGAGGGATAATCATTTCAAGTATCTGAACATTATAAATCTAACCCTCCTGGAGTAATCAGGTTTCCACTCCCGGATCGTCAACTTGACGCTCTGATATAGCGATAGTTTGACCTTCTTGCGTGTATCATGCACGATCCATAGTTCTATCTTTTTTATCAAGAAAACTCTTTTCATGTTCAGCCTAACCATCCAAAAATAATGAGACTCACTCTCAGGGATAATTGATTGTCAATAGCTTATCGAGAAATGACTATCTAAGATGACCAATTGAATTGTAATAGATAATCGTTTTGATTTCAAGAAAAACTAGATTTGATTCTTAAAGGAAACCCCCTCAACCCGAACTCACCAATTTCAATAATTTTTTGATATGTTGTAGTACATCGAAAAATAAGAGAT
>WSXT02049623.1:0-13022 GCA_011762715.2 Neuroterus valhalla
CCAATAAATTACCGGAAAATTTCAATATGTTTGTCAGTCGTCGACCAACAGACGGAAGGTGTAAATGAGCCATTAGTCATAATAGATTCTATGTGCAAAATTCTCTCACTAGAGGCGCTGCACGCGGCACGCCCTACAAAAGCATTGTGGTCAACGGGCTTATTCGTGAATGAGTTGATTTATGACTTCGGGGAAATTTAGGCCTTTTCATGGGTTATTCCAAATCTTCTTGATAATTCTTTCTCATCATTAGAACTGTTGATAAATTCAATAACTAGAATTCTTAAATTATTCAAGGTTTGGGAGGTTATGTGTTACGTGTGGGAAAATTCAAAAGTTCAAAACAAACTGAAGCCATGTTTTTCGTCTAAAAAACTAGGGATTTTTTTGTTGGATGTCCTGCCCACATCTGATGCAAGTTATCCGACTACCTTCAAGCAGGTGGTCGTAAAATGTGTGATGGCCGAGCCTTGTGGTGTATTTGCAAGGATAAACGGCATCAAAACTTTTCAAAAAGGGGGAGATAAATAACCTATAATGAATCCTTTAGTTTACACGAAGCCAATAATTGCCTTACATTTTGGGGCTATGAGACGTATGTATTTTTACTTTTTACTATTAAGTACCAAATTTAATTTTTCTCTGAATTTTAATAACTCATTTCTTATCAACACGTACGCATACATGCACGTAGGACTCTACCAGTGCTCGTGTTTATATAACGTTAAAAATATTGTTGACTTCGAGTAATATCTGTTTATGAGTATCGACTTCAATCTGCTACTCACCACACTTAACAGGGTGCTTTCACGCGTTTCATATACATAAGACACCTGATTGGAACTTTTGACAGAGATGAAGGTTAGGTTCCGAAGTCTATAACAGTTATGATATATGTCACGCTACTTTGGTAGCGATTTCAATTTTTGAAACCAACATGTGCACCAGCAGCAATTCTTCTCTATCATCTGTATTTTTAATCTGCGGACATTCCACCTGTTTGTTCAACCCTTGACTGAATTCATACTCCATAATATTTAAAAAAAATACAGTTTTAATGAGAATTTAACGTAAATATGTTTGTTGATTTTTTCTCATTTTTTCAAAGCATGAATTTCTAATATTCAAGCAGATTTATTTTTGCTAATTCGAAGAAAAATATTAAGTTAGTTAAAAACAAGGCCCTAACCTTGAAACGTAATTGCCTCATTTTACTTCATGAATACTAAAATTACATATTAGTTAGATAATTCGGGTCTTCTCCTGTTCCGAATGATAATAGAAAAATTATAGTCTAATAGAAAAAGTATTGAAATTAGCAATTTTTCGAGTCCGAATACGGAATTCATTTAAAACAGGAGTAGGCCCGAAGTATCTAACAAAGATGTAACTTAAGTATTTATCTAGTAAGATGAGTCAATTTAGTTCTGAGGTTGAGGCCCGGTTCCGAAACCCTTCACAGGGGTCTTCACAGAGAGTTTTCATAATGAGGTTCTGTTTCAGCAAGTATTTAGTCAGTGTTTGTGCATAAATAATTTTTTAGGGTGCTGTTGTCGGAAACTTTGGTACAGCGAGGATCGCAGACTCTGTAGTTTGGCACTGATACACACAGAAGTTAGAAACACCAGAGTCGTTTCGAGTCCAACTTCCATTGGAACTTATTCAACAACTGTGAAACCGTTTCGGATAAATCATTTCCACACCACATCATCATGGAGAGAACGAGAACCATCTTCAAAGGTCGAGGAAACAGTCAAGAGTATCAAGGAGGAAAAGGAAGAAAAAGAGAAAGAAAAGTTGGCTTCTGTTACATCGAAAGATGTAGCAAAAGTGTCCGAGAAAAGTTTAGCCGAAAAACGAACAATGTGGCAAAAAGTCAAAGCAGAAATGTTGCACTACTATCACGGATTTCGATTATTAGGTTTGGATATGAAAATATCCGCGAAATTGCTTTGGAGAATATTACAAGGAAAAGAATTGAGTCGAAGGGAGCATAGACTGGTATGTGACACATGTATCCACTTAATTATCATATATAAAAACACTCGAAGCTTTGACAGGAAGAACTTTGGATCAGCACAACATTTGTGTCCTGGGAGTTCTGTAAGCTTATTTTTTTCCAAACCGTTCTATTTCAGGAGAGCGCTGCGATTGCTAAACTGTCAACATATTGTACACTGTAAAAAAAAGTGGTTGAAATTACCACATTAATCAGTGGAAATGAAAATACCAGTGATTACTGTGGTAGTTTTAGTAAAATATTTGAATATTATTCTGATACTTCAAAATCACATACAGACGGGAAAATTCTCATAACCTCGTTCTGAGGGCAGTTCAATTTTACGCTTTTCTTGTAAAATTCAACAATCAATGTGGTAGTCCGGTAGCGGGCAATGCTGCCGTTTGCAATAATATGTCCAAGGATAAAAACTTGTTATTCTTATGTATTTCGAGCCGCTGAATCCGAATATGCCCGGCGTTTTTTCGAAAAAGTGGTACGTTTTGCCTGAATCACAATTGTTTGAATAAATTATGAAAAAATGACTCTTTCGGTCTGGACAATTTTTTTCTAGAAAAATTGTCCCATTTTATCACGAAAAGGTCTCTTGCAACTTTTTCGTAAAATGCATAGTTTCAAAGATATAGATTTTTTAAGACAAAAAATTTGGCGTTTTTCACTAACTTTGAACCTCAACTACTTCTGACCTATTTAATATTTCTCAAAATTAAAAAAACCAAATTCTTCTTCGAAAAATACTCTACAAATTTATGTGATTCACAATTAGCGTAGGTCGGGCGGAGATACGATTTTTGGGGATGGATTTAAATTCGTAATAAATATCAGTTTACAAATGAATTATTATTGATTTTAACCATCTCTTTTTTTAAACAATAAACTTCTTGAGTGTAATAGCCTAAGATAATGTATAATTCCAAACAATGCGGTTTTCCTGATAGTTTAATGCAAAACGATTGTAACTGCTAATCAGTTATCTGGGTCTAATTACACTAGTATAAAGTTAGCACCAAATTAAGCTCTCTTGCTGCAAAACCAGAAGATTGTCTTCCTCATTTTGATCAAAGTATGGTGTTTGTCATTTTTTGGTAATAAAATTAACGGCAAATTATTCTTAAATTTTCATTAATTCTAGGTTCTTCTGAAGATCTATTAGGTCTTTCCTATTGATACGAAATTCAACACGATTTACTAGTTCCGAAGAAAGTGCACATACTATTGCCACCGACTGACGAATTTGTACCCAGTTGTCATTGCGTTCCTTGCATATCAGATAAATCATGCATTTGTGTTAGGGCTGGAATAAAATTCTGCTCATTTCGTTCTTGCCAAATTAAAAACAAAAATTGTAGAAACAAGCCTAATATAAGTAGTGCGGAGGACAATAGCATGTGCACAGAGACATAAATTCAATTCTATAACAGATAAAAATTTTTTAATGCACATGAAACATTTAATGTATAGTATTAACTGTTTCTCAAGAAGTCTACCATTTGTCATCTTTAAGACGTTATTGTGGATGTTATTGGATCAAAAAAGTACTTTGAGAAATATCTTTGAAACCATTGTAGCTCCAAGCAATGACTTATTTCAATTTATAGTTTATTCAACAGTCCACCTACGTTATTGATAAAAAAAGAGATGGTTAAAATCAATAATAATTCATTTGTAAACTGATATTTATTACGAATTTAAGTCCATTCCCGAAATGACGACTGCGCGTGAGGCTTACGAAAGGGTGCTGTAAACGTCGAAAAAGTGCTGACTATTAGTCGCGAAAATTGTATCTCTGTCAAATCTACGCTAATTATGAATCACATAAATTTGTAGAGTATTTTTCAAAGAAGAATTTGGTTTTCTAAATTTTCAGAAATATTCAGTAGGTCAGAAGTTGTTAATGTTCAAAGTTAGTGAAAAACGTCAAATGTTGGGCCTTGAAAAATTTATATCTTTAAAACTATGCATTTTAAGAAAAAGTTGCAAGATACCTTTCCATCATAAAATAGGCCATTTTTTCGAGGAAAAAATTGTCCAGGACGAAAAAGTCATTTTTTTATAATTTGTTCAAACAATTGTGATTTGAGCAAAACGTACCACTTTTTCGAAAAAACGCCAAGCATATCGGATTCAGTGGATCGAAATACATAAGAAATAAGAATAACAAGTTTTTATCCTTGAACATAATATTGCATACGGCAACATTGCCCGCTCCCGGACTATGAAATAACCAGGATCAGGTTCGAAGAAGAATTGCAGCTTTATTTTCATAAATCTTCAAAAGGGTCCAATGAATTTAGAAATTGACTATGAGCAGAGTACATCTCTGAAGAATCCTTACTCAAGAGACATATCTACCTGACATTGCTGATGATTAATGTCCGCTCGTCAGTTTATTACGTTTTATGGTGCACTTCAAGCGTTTGAGAGTGGAATTACAAAATTCCTATCTTTCTGCTTTTATACACTCCCCACGTGAATTGGATTACAGTAAACATTGTGATTTAAGAGAAATCATGCCAAAGGGCGAGATAATATCGTTTACAATATGGTAGAAATTTACCACGTTAATCACTTGTATTTTTATGTCCACTGATTCATGTAGTAATATTATACTCTTATGGTAAAATTGATATAAATATTGTAATATAGCACTGCAATTTCACATTGAACTTGTAGAATTAACACATTCATCACGCTAAAACATTTGCAAACCGACTTGTATCCTGTTTATCAGTATGGCAAGCAGAAAAGAATGAAAGAGCTAGAGAGAACAAATGCTAGTAATAAAACGTACATGGCCGGTAATATTAAACATATTACTTGTTTCAAAAAAAGAAAAAGAATTATTATCTTTTAAATTTCCCGAATTCAGTTTTTGAATTGTTGTCTCTATATAAAATTTCTAAAGTTATAGTTGAAAAAATACGTTTCTGAGGTTGAGATTGCTGTGAAATTAATGATTTCTTTCTGTATTCAATGTTCACTTATCTTTTATATTGAAGCAATTGCAGCGCTTCCGCGGAATAGTAATTCACTGGGAGACCAACTTGAGGTGCTCTAGTACATTTTGTTCCTAGAATGTCGTTCGGGGTTGAGAGGGTCCAAGGGGGTGTTTCGCTTATGCTCACAGCAAAAATTCTGAAGGGAAACAAGAAGCAGCGTTGCTTCGATCAAAGAGAAATGTCAAATAATAGAAGGAGTGGAAGCAGCTACCTCAACATTTTCCAGACAGGCGAAAATCAAATAAGAATTCGTAGTGATCCAACCTTCTTTCTGCCGAGGCTTGTCATCTCTGATTTTCCAAGGCTAAACGGAAAAATAATCCGGGAAGAGAGTTGCAAGCATTCTTCGTTAACACTGTTAACGAAGAAACTCAAAAACTTTGTAATATCATATTTCATTTTTATCGGAATTTCACATGCCAGAAGCCACAATTCTAGCCATCCCAGGGGAAAAATTGGACTAGTACCAGCTGGTACTCAAGTTTTCAGTGCCGTCAAAACAAGAAAAATAGAAGCTACTATTGGATGAGTCCCCTGTAACCATGACCTTAAATTTGTACTACTTACATATTATGTCTTATTTTGCTTCCTGTTTAAGGGCATTGCATAAACCGACTCTGGAATTTTTGTGTTCCCTCTACGGTTACACCAATGTAACTATCAAAACTACGGCATTTATGAAAAATTTGCGGGTCATACATGAAATTCTATAACTCCCAACTAAAAGTCAATAAGAAAGAATTTCGCAATTGATAACGCACAAAGCCGTAATTTGGGGCCAAAGTTCAACGACACCATCCGAAAATGATGGAGGTTTGACAGTTTGACAGTACGGCCGCGCGGAAGATTAAATTTAATGCTGGGAATTTTGTAATTATGCACAACTACGGAATATATGAAACGTTCCCGGGTTATGCATGAAATTCTATAACTCCCAACTAAAAGTCAATAAGAAAGAATTTCGAAATTGATAACGCACAAAGCCGTAATTTGGGGCCAATTTTCAACAACACCATCCCAGCATGAAATCATCATTATTTTCGGATGGTGTTAATGAACTTTGGCCTCAAATTACAGCTTTTTGCGCTATCAATCGCGAAATTCTTTCTTATTGACTTATAGTTGGGAGTTATAGAATTTCATATATAACTCGCGAATGTTTCATGAATCCCGTAGTTGTGCATAATCATGAAATTCCCGGTGTGAAATTGAAATTTATCTGCCATCTCCCGCGCAGATATATTGTCTGCTTAGGAATTTAATAGTGACCTTGTCTTGGACCTCAATGTCATTTTTCAAGGTTGTTTCACGGTCAACGTTTTTTTTCAAATGGAAACCCTTATCGTTTATTCTACAATCGGAAAGAGCGGAAAATTTTACATCCAAACATGTATAAACCTTGAAAATGAACTTGAGATCAAAGACAAGGTCACCACTAAATTCCAAAATAAAAACTGTAAAACCCTTTAACAATTTCGAGCCTTCAGAATTGAAAGCAAACGAATTCCGATTTTCTGATTTTTCCAATCTTATCGTTTTCGATTCAAAATTCAAATTGCATTATAAAGGGGTGAAATTTAAATTGTTAAGTTCACTTAATTATCACCTTACCAGGTTCAATTATTATATGTTCTTCGTCTGTTTAAAGCCATTTCTGGGTGTGAGAAACGCAATTTTTTTTTGCACTACTACGGTTTTTGATTTACGATAATTTTTAGGCTTGTAAAGTATTTAATTTCAAAACCTTGGAAATCTAATTTTTAAGGTACTGGAAGCTTCAAGCTTCGAATTGTTCAACTGTTGAGGTTTTCGTTTTTAAACTGTCAAATTTTCAATATTCAAATTTAAAATTATTTCATTCAATAGAATTTGAATTATGGAAATGATCGCTATTATTATTAAATAATTCTCCCTATTTGAAAAAATTGGTTGAATCCAGAAGGGTTAAAATAACTTAAACTTTATTTAAAATAATCTAATTCAAAAAGATTTGGCCTGATATCATCCAATTGTACATTTTCAAATTATAAACGTTCCGAATCAAACATTGAAAACTTTGAGAGTCTCAAATTCAAGTTGTTTAATTAATTAGATATTCTCCAAAATTCACGAATTCAAAATTAAAAGTGCCCTAAACTGTAAAATTTCCCATCGGAATCGTAGCCATTTCAAAGAATTTTAGGACGAACTCGTTTATTTGTAGTTATATTGGATGTTTTGATATATATGCAATTGAATTTTCAGTTGGTGAAAACGACAGGTGATATGTTTAGGCTGATACCGTTTTCAGTGTTTATCATTGTACCATTCATGGAATTTTTGCTACCAATAGTTATTAAATTTTTCCCTGGGTTATTACCATCTACATTTCAAACTGCCTCTGATAAAGAGGATAAACTTAAAAAAGCCTTGAAGGTAGGTGATAAGAAGTGGATTTGTTTTTAAAAGCAAAAAAAAACAACAATTTATTGATTATCATCACGAAAATTAGGTACAATATATTTCTTTTAGGTAAAAATAGAAATGGCAAAGTTTTTGCAAAAAACTCTGGATGAAATGTCTGTGCAATCGTCCGATCATCGATCTGAGAAAGCCAAGGAATTTTCTGAATTTTTCTACAAAGTTCGATCGACTGGATCGGTTGCATCCAATGAAGAGATACTGAGATTTAGTAAATTGTTTGAAGACGAAATCACTCTAGATTCACTTTCTCGACAACAGCTAATCGCCTTGTGTCGAGTTATAGACGTCCAGACCCTTGGCACCACAAATTTCCTGCGATTTCTTCTCAGGATGAGACTAAGAAGTCTCTCTGCTGATGACAGAGTAAGTCCATAACATGAGTCAAACTATAGGGCATGCGCCGACAGAAAAATTATTAGCATTATTATTAAAGTAAGTTAGGAAATTTTGGGGAGATACGGCCTTCCGGAAGATAGGGGAGTCCCGAGGAATATGTCGGGTTCTGTAGAATAAGGAGGATACGTGGAGTCAGGTGTAATAGTGGCGGTCCGGAGGAATAGGTGAGTTACTGTGGGGTAGACGGGTTCCCAAAGAATATGTTGTAGAGTCTCGTGGGATAGCTGGGGTCCTGGGGGATAGAGACTCCCGAGGGAAGAAGTACGACTGACGGATGGACACCCAACCGAAAGTCTTGGTACACTCTTATTATATTTTTTTATATATCCTGTATTAAGAAACATTATCATTATTTACAGCTGATTGAAAAAGAGGGAGTCGAAAGTCTGACTAGGGCAGAACTGCAACAAGCTTGCAGAGCTCGTGGTATGCGAGCATATGGAATGCCAGAAAACAAACTAAGGGACCAACTGTCACAGTGGCTTGACTTGAGTTTAGTAAAAAAAGTACCGCCTTCGTTGTTGCTTCTCTCACGAGCTCTTATGGTTCCAGAAGCAACGCCAATGTCAGATAAATTGAAAGCTACCATCTCTGCTCTTCCTGATGATGTGGTTGCGCGTACTAAGGGCGCCATTGGAGAGAAAGAGGGTAAATTGGACCACCGAACGAATATAGAAATCATAAAGTTGGAGGAGAAGAGAATAGAGGAAGAAAGGGAAGAACAAAAAGAGAAAGAGAAAAAAGAAAAGGAACAGAAGGAGAGCGAACCTCAACCAACTGTCTTGGCAACGGATGCCAAATCCGATGATATAACTAACACCGACGTCAAAGCTATTGAACAGGCATTGGATTCTATTGGAAAGGTATTCTTTCCTTTTTCATTTTGATGCCTTATCAGGCCTCCTACTATACCTAAAAAAGGTCCAATATTAAACATTTTTAGAATGACCCAACTAGAGTTTCCGGATTCTTTTGAATATTCGTTAATTCCTTGGATTTTTTGTTGAATTATTTTGAATTAAGTCTCAATCTTCTTAAATTCCTTGAAATTCTTTGTACTCTATAATTCACGTGTGCATAAAAATTAATGGAACGCCTCAAGTATTTATGAGCAAGAAATTGATTCTGTGGGCATTACCAAAATAAAACACACAAAAAAACTTACTTCTGTTAAATGTTTCAGCAGGATAAAAAGATGATAGTGGAAAAGGAGGAGTTGAAGGAACTTAAAGAAGAGATGGCTGAGTATCAAGAGGACATTCAAGAATTGTATCAAATGAAGGCAGAGTCAAAAGGAGAAGCTGATATCGTGGACATCAAAGAATCGAAAGGAGCTAAACGTCTTTTCAATAAAGTAAACAAGATGATAAGGAAAATGGATACAGTTCTTTTGGAACTGGAACAATCCGAGAAAAAGATGAAAGAAAAAGTAGAAGCGCTCGCACCCGAAGAGAAGACTCAATCAAAAGCAGCGGAAGAATTGGTTAAAATTGACGAGCTCATTGCTGCGATCAAACAGATCCAAAATGTGCCTGATGAACATCGTTTAACTCGGATTGCAGAGATTCTGAGCAAAATTGATGATGACAGGGATGGTGCAATTAAAATAGAAGATGTCTTAAAGGTACGTAAAAATAAGTACAGCAATCTTATTTCAGATTAACTTTGAGTAACTTATATTTGGTTATTTTTTTATAGGTGGTTGAACTTATTGGCAAAGAAGACATAAAATTGAGTAAAAAGCAGGTGAATGAATTGATCGACCTAATGGAAAAGGAGGAGGTTTTAGAAGTTGAAGATCAGATTCAAAAAGCGTTAAAAAAGGAAAGTAAGGAAGTCAAAGAGATAACGAAAGCCGAAGAAAGTATAATAGATGGTTCCAGGTCTACTGTTCCTGCCACGCCTGTAACGAAGGAGCAGACATTTGGGAAAGAGGAATTGAACGAAGATGTCAGTATTCCTGAAAAGAATTACACCTCCCGACCGTCCTCGTCCAAATTGAAAACAGACGCGGATTCCGACCCAACTCGAAATCCATCGATAGCTCCGAGCGTTCCTCCTACACCGAAAAAGGCCGAAGGGTCAAAACATCTGTGATTCATTGCACAATATTCTAATATTTCACCTGACTGGAATACAATCAACGTAAAAGTTATTTACCAAAAATGAGCCTCAGATGCTGATTTCTTTGCGATGAATTTTAGCAATTGGTTGTCAACGCATTGCTGCAAATAATCCAGCAAGGAATGGATCAGCCTCGGCAGTAACCACTCACGACTGGAAAAAGCCTTTGAAGGTGGAGCAAAGGCTGCCGTGCATTTAACAGCATCGAAACTACTTTCTTGTTTTCCAAGTGACAATGTTAATGTGCTGGTCGCGAACACGTATCACTTGATGAAAAAAACATTCTAACTGCAACTCGACGATAAGCTCTCCTAATTTTGTTACTTACCCGGAGGAATTATCATTCCATCTGTCCGAAAAATTTCACATTTTCTCTAGGCATTTGCTAATTACTATTATTTTATTGCCAATGCGAGTTGATTATGAAAAGAGTAGGATATATATGTGAACAAAAAGGTATCTTGCTTGCACGCAAGAAACGAACGAGACATAATGTACAATTGTATGTACGAATTCTTCATATTTATCTATAAAGCGAGTATGGTAAGCTATCAATATGTATATGTTCAACTGTTGTATAAAAAAGGATAAAAAAACCTGATGATCTCATATTTACTGCCAGACCCACTTTTTCAAAACTTTCGAATATCACATTCAAAAAGGAAGTGGCCATGCCTTAATCAGCTATGAGCATCGATAAGAATTGTATGGGCGACCGTTCAGGATTTTTGCTTAGTCGGGTTTTCACTACGTTTAGCTACTGTCGAGCGGGATATTTGATGCCGGGATGGGTGTAAGCACTCGATGCTGACAAATGTCTACATCCAAACTCGTTCGTCGGTAATCGGCTGTGCTGTGGAGTTTTGGTTTTCTGCGGCCTTCCGCTCCTACACCAAATATTCAGGTGCATAGCCCTGTCATAATTCATCATCAATAATAATGAGAATGTAAAATTTCAGAAAAAGTGGACAGTCATGGAAAATAAAACATCTTCTTTTATTTAAAAAAAAAAAAAAAACTTCCCGGTGCATGGGCACGTTCTTATCGCGCGCGGCCCGCTTCGCTCTCAAGTTTAAGCGCACCTAAGAGTACTTTGCACTCTGTTTAGATGACAGTATAATTACAGTTCCCATATAGGAACCTATGGTCTATGGATACGTTCAAAGATTTTCAGAAGTATATACTTCCCTGTGGCAGGCCCACAGTGCTAGTTTTAGGCCCTACTAATTCGCCATTGACTTGTCAAAAAATATTTTCACATGCAGTGGAAATGTACACGAATCTAGCAATGGATTTGGGGATGCTTATACCTCGAAGTTCTTCCTTCAGGATCTGTGGGATGACGCTCGGGAAGGCCCTCTTTAAATTCAGAAATAGACCAGCCGTGACCTCTTTATTGATAGAGCCTTTCCAGACTTCTGTTGCCAGAATTGCAACTTGTCAGCGCAAGAACTTCCCTTTCTAAAACCAAATTGTGAAGGGGATAAAATCAAGTTCTGTTCCAGGAACCAGATAAGTCTATTGTATCCCAGTAGGCACCAGGACGTCCTAAAGACGTCTTTAGGACGTACCTGTATGTCTTGAGACTTGGCGTCTTTAAGACATCCTTTGGCTCTTATCATTTCATTGAAAGGGCCTGAGGACATCCTGAAGTTGCCCGCCTTAGGACATGTGTGCCCACTGGGAAATTGCCGTAAAAAACTGTTGGAGGACATAGTTTATTTATCAACAATTGCAAATTGCCCATTTCTAGACTGATTTTTGGGTCTAAGAACTTCCTTTGCTTCAACCGCTTCAACAAACGAGAACCCGTGTTTATAGCAGCATAGGATCTGAATCTTTTCTGGAATTGCAACTCTGGACAGTTCTGTGATGTCGGAAGATGATTTCCGTTGCAATCGCAGCATATGGGCAGGGTTCGCTTGATCGTTGTGGGTGTTTGGTCCACCACACTTCATGCAACGAGCCTTTGAGCGGCAGTTTGTACTGATGTGTCCGTATCTGAAGCAACTATGATACATTTGAACTTGGGGGGTATACATCTGCATCCCTGAAAATGTGACTTGGATAGAGGTGGAGGGGATAGGAGATTTGGATCAGGATTTTAGGATCACGAGGATCAGGTGCTTTAGGACACTTTATAAATAGCGCAGCACATATGAATCAAGCTTCACGTTAACTTTATATCCACGTTCAACCGCCATAAAGGTTCGCGCCGAACAGTGCTGCTCCTAAAAATGCCTAAAAATCCGTAAAAATCCGATTTCCACAAAACTTCAAATAATTGCTGCGACAATGCTAATTTGCGACGAAGTACCTGCCTTTGCTAGGAAAAATGCAATCGCATTGCATAAGTAGGCTGTGAAGAACGATAGAACTTTACAAAAATCGAAACGCGCACTATTTAATACGGCAATATGGTATCTTCCTACTCTTTCTAACACATTGTAGTGCGCCTGGGTGGCGCATGGCGGCAATTATGAGTTGATCTATAAAGAGTTTAGTCTCAAACACATGAAATTGTATTTTCACGTGGAATCATGCTTGTTTTCCCAAATCTTATACACAAATGTATATAAATTGTAATATGCAGTGCAAAAAAGAGAAGATTTATATGTAGTATGTACTACAAAAAATAGATTTTTTACGTAAAATTTAGATTTCTTGTGTTCGACAATAGCTGCCCAGGGACCAGGGTACATTATCTATACACGTTCCACACATACATACATACAATTCATAGATACACACATACATATTTGTGTATTGAGTTTCAACTCGAAATTCATAACTTATAAGCACTAACTAATTACCCCTCATGATGTTGTTACTGGTTAGAGTTATTTTTTGAGACAACATGAAATCGCGAACTAATATAAATATGCTGATTTATTGCACAATTTTGGTAGCCTAAATCAACCTCCTTACAACTTTTTCATGCAAGAATCACGAAGGAACATAAGGAGACTTATCTAATGTATTTGATACTGTCGGACTTTCCCGGAATAGATCGTGCAGTC
>WSXT02049634.1:0-13022 GCA_011762715.2 Neuroterus valhalla
ACAGAAGAAAAGCTTACTGTTCGAAAAAAGTCGGCTCGACATAAAAGTGAATGAATTCATCTCACATTTTTCCCATACGCCTACGTAGCATGTCAAGTGATAGGATAAGATCGTTAAATCTCTTTATATTACCGTTTCTCTTTTTTCAAATAAATCTCAAGATTCTTGTAAAATCCAGACGATTTCATTTGACTCCTGTATGCATTTCGTTTCAGTCTCCCAATAAAAAATTGAAATTTATTCAAAGGTTGTTATGTTTCTTTTCATAAAATTCCCTAAGATATGTCCACCAGGGAATCCTGCCCACATCGCTGTATTTTTTCGTTATGAATACGGCCACTCTCTCTTTATACATTCAAAAATATAATATTTTGTTTATTAGGACTTGTTTGGTTACAGCCTCGCTGTACTACTGGAAGATAGAGAATTGATGCAGGAAGATTTGAATGTGGAATTGACATGGAAAATTTCGAGCAAGGGATGTGTACGAGAAGAAGGCAGGGATAGGTATTAGATCAGTTTTAGAACTCATTGTGTATTATCTGCAAACAGAGAAAAAACTGATTCCATTTTTAATCTTAATTTTTCAATTCAAAAGCTTCGCTTGAGACGCGGCATTTTTAGTAAACAGAGGCTTTAATTGAATTATTAAGCATAATAAAAATGCGCGAGGCTACTTCGGCAACATGAGAGGTAAGGCCTGATAAAAAAAAAAAACAATACACAGAAAAAGTAAGTCCAGCCTGTTTCTTCTTTCGAACGACACACTCGTCCTGTGCAACATCGCTTCGACACGTGTTTTCAGAAATATTAAATATTTCAGGAACATTATTTTATAAAACATTTTCATACTCACAGAATCTTCATAAAGTTTAGTCAGGTAAAGTGTAATTAGGACTCACCTGAAACAAAAAAGGAATATTCATGTTAGTTTCATAAATAATGCTATTACTAACTTGTTAGCTCAACTTTTTCTAGCAATTAGAAGTTTTATCGTATTTAAATCAACTCTCGATTCAAAATGAACGATTGAGACGAATTTTTGTATTTCAAACCTTTGCGCCAAGGGGGAAATTCGAGTTTACTGATTTGCTCTAATCGCATGAATCATTTACGAATTCGATTATAATGATTCGCACGACAATTGGGTAGTTATTCGATATCGGTCATGCGCCTATCAGCGATCTCCATTTTTGAGGGAACGCGGGTCGTAGGGCAAGCGATTTACGATAGCAAGATTATAAAAGTAAGCGTAATCAGGACCTCGTTCATTCCGATTGTTTAACTAATGCCCTGAAAGCAAAGCTTCGCGCCATGCTTTACGTACTCGTCTAGGACACGAAAAGGTATTTTGCAATTGTATGTGCAAGAAATTAATCGAAATGCTTGTGTAGCTTCAAGCCTTTTTTTAATTTATCTCTACCTTAATCAAAGCAATCAAAGCTGATTTTAAATTCTTACGTATTTTTGGCGGTACAAGTACGCTGTAGCGAAAGAAATTCAGCGAGATGATTCGTGAATCTCATTAATGCAATCCGAATTGAAAATCTAGAGAAGTGGTACGACTGTTCAGCCGAGGCGATTTTCATTAATGCAAATCCACCGCTCTGAGACTCCATCGTTGAATGTAAAAAAACATATTCGCAAATCTGCCAATCTTTAGGAGCAAACCTTCCGATTTCAGAATTCTCTCCACTACTCTCGTTCTGGTATTTATTTTCTTGAAATTCAGATATTTTCGAAATTGAATCAGGACTCGCCTCATTTTACTTTTGTTTGTTTCGCCATAACATGACGACTTGAAAGGTCATTTTAGGTGAAATGTCTCACCAAGTTTAACACTGAAATTTCTAATTCATGTTTGTTTACTTGATTATTAATGATGAGATTTTCATTTATCATGTGATATGAACGCTTTTTACCAAAGTCTCACTCGCTAAACGATCGTCATATTTCTGTATGTATGTGACTATCTGTGTGCCTGTGTATGTGTTTATTTATTTGTGACAAAAATTGATTTTAAATTTGATACGACTGGTTGTACATGAGACATTTAATATATTTATTATCTCTTACTAGTATTTTATGATTAATTAATATCGCTCAACCGGCCTATATTTATCTTCCGATTTCGTGCATTATGATCAGAGGAATTGATCAATGCTTCGATTATTTCAATGAATTATTATCTTCAATTTCAAATTAAAATTTTGGGATTGGTTCTCAAAAAAAAATTTCATGGTAACATGAACTATGCATCTAGATCTTCAAATCTTTCGTAGAGTTATTTCTCATCTGATCTTTAAAAAAATTCAACTTTGATGGAATAATCTATTTGGAGGTGCATGAAGATACTTAAGGTATTTCAAGATAGAAATAATTTTATTTTAATGGCGGGGTTTGTTAAGGACATTTATATTAAATCCTTTGAAAACATATTCACAAAATCTGTGGAACGTGTAAATTTAATATGATATGACGCTGAGCTGAATCAAATTTCTCAAGAGCTTCGCTGTGTGCAAGAAAATATAAAATTATGTAAAGTCGTTCAAGTTTTCGCCTTTGGATGGTGTTGTCTGCTTTACAACGTTGATCAAAATTTTAATTTTTCATATTTGCACACTGTTTTGGAAAGCTTCGATTGGTATCTTTTTCAAAATCTGCTACGTCTAACAATGCAACTTTTTAAAATGATTTTATAAACTATTTAGAAGATTATGGGTCCTTACCCTGATATTCCGGTTATTTGAACTATATCTTTTCTGAAGCATTGAAAATATTAAAGCTGGAAATTGCTGCATATTCAAGACCTGTTATTTATAATTACGATTATAAGATAATTTCAATATAAACTTGAACAATTCGAGGAAGTTTACACTGAAGTAAGTAAATGAAATTACCTGTACCTTTTTTCTACGCTACTCTTTAGAATGCATATTTCTTCTATTTTGGAAGATGGAATATTCTATATAAATTTATCTATTTCCATTTTAAAGTGATGATTCATTTGTTTGGTTGACTTTTTCTATTTCACCCCATTTTTTTCATTTTATTGTAAATTTAGTGTATATTGGTCTCTAAAAAGCCGTGAAGTATGTATTTTCCGTGTCTGTTATATGATCTATGTTCTTTTCCAGTATATAACAATTTTCATAAGAAAGTACATTTCATTACGATCTTCAAAAAACTATAAATGTGTTCAAAAGCCTAAATTTAGAAATATTTTTCGGGAATTCGTGCTCTCCTGAATTTTTGTTTTCAGGTCAGCCCAACTTGAGAAATCATGAGACACGAGGTTAGTTAAAATCGGTTTAAATAAATGTTTCTTCGATCAATTAAAATTGAACATAAATTGATATTTTCCTGACGAAATGTAGTATTAAATAAGACTTTTGTATATACTTCGAAAAAAGGTATGTGCACTCAAGAACTTTTCTTTTATCTCTTCTGGCGTAACTGAAAAATCACAGCGATCTTTCATTTTTCTTACATTATTCGATGTACAAGATTAACGATTTCTTTGAAACTATATTTTAAAATTTTCCAATCATTTTCGGTATTATTAAAAAGTTTCTGTGTAATCTTTATGCTCTAGGTTTGTTTATTAGAAATACGAGGTTCCAAAGTTTTAAAAAAATGTCGTGTAAAAAAAAAAGGGCTCAAACAAATTCGTAAATCTTTATGAGGTGAACGATTTCGATTTCTAATATCCTTCCCGTATCTCGTATTTTTTGGCGCAAAGTTCAACTTTTAAAATTTTTATTAGAATTTCGTATAAGTAAAACTACAACCACAAACGAAAAATTTTCTACAGATTCAATATCTCTATCATCCCTCCTCTTTTTCTGAAAATTTTATGCGTATTAAAAGTTTGTTGCCTTCTTTCAGCGTAATTGCAATGAAAAAATCAGAATTTTTTAAACATTTTTCACATTATATCAAACGATATTTCGATAAAATCGTTAATTTTGAAAATGCTGCTCAAAGACATCATATTAATTAATTAGGTTGCAAAATTAAATTCTTCGAATCGCCACTATTCAATACCCTCTATTTATAATATGAATATAGATAATAATGATAATATCATACCTGATTCACGAGAAAATTCAACATTTCACGAGAAATGTGTTTCCAAAATTTTTTTGTTAAAGTCACAATTTTTAATATAGAATAATCTTTAATCGACAGAGCTACATGATTCTACCAAGATGAGTAATTTTTATTTACTCTCTAAACTTGCCTTGAAATTAAACTTTTTTTGTTTAATTGAGAATCCGTAGTTTTTGGTCCTTACACTTAAGAGTTTTTATCCTAATTTCAGATTTTTCTTTAATGAAACTATATTATTTTGTACGAAATTCGACAAGATTTAACTTAATGCATAGGGAGATTAAATATGATCAATTCACAAGGAAAAGCAAAGGGGAATTGTGAATTACTTATATGTTACAGAAAATTAGACAGGAAGGGTCAAAAAAATATTCTGATTTTGAAAATGTTTCGTTTCATCTTTGACATCTTGCATCATGCGATAAAAAAATCAAAGTATACTTTCGGCTTCACCCTAGGCTTTTTTTAATAAGTCTTTTGATAGTTTTCAACCTGTTGTCATATAGAGTTCTAGACCTTAAAAAATTATTATTACTCAAAGGTGGTCCTTATTGATCTTCTTTTATCTGAAAAGTTCAATTTTCTAACTTTTGAGAAAATTCTAATTATTCTGTGCAGAATAAATATTTTGATAACGAACGTGATTCGCAAGCTTATATCCAAGGATCGATTTAGTAGTCAAATATTGTGTTGCGGGGGGCGTTGTCAATATCGAAGCGATTGATGAGTAGCTTATTCTATGATTAAGCACCTTATCTATTATTGGAAAGATGTTTCTGACCCATTTTGGCTTTGGCATGATCCTGTTCAGGCACGATAGGGATTTAATCAATGCCCTTGGCAAGTTCCATTTGAGAGAGGTATTTGAAAATTGGTTCTGATTCCATAATTTTCACACATTTTATGAATTCACATGAAATAGTACCAATTTTTTTACAAAAATTTCAATGAAAATCTCTATTTTGATGAGCTGATGAAAAAGGAAGAATATAAGAACATTTGTTGCGAGAATTTTGAACTGAATCATGCATTTCCTGCGGAATACTGCACAAAATAAAATGAAAGGGTCATATAAGATCCATTGATTGTAAGTAGGTACTACATGTAGGAAAAATATTGGAGCACATCTATGCCAAGTCCGGTTTCATAAAGAGTATTACAGACATATCAGAAGGCAGAACCCCTACAGGGATATCGATTTTATAGTTACGTTTGATCAACCTTTCGTTAAATTCACCGTAGACTTCCATTGTAAATGCGGTTCAAAGGGTATCTGTACATCATGTAATGCAGTATTCAAATATCAGAGAAAATCGATGGCTAACTTAAATTTTGAATAGTTTAACACGAACATACCGTAGAACGGGACTCAACGAAATTTGACTTTATTGAGTGATTTGTTTATCTGGATAAAAATCTGGGAGAATTTTGATTCTTTTCTTCAAAATATATGTCAAATTATGTTTCCTAGATTGTTCAATACAGTTTCGTGGGTGAGCTCTATGATAAAAAAAATCTGCCCGCCGCGCAGGCACATTCTCATCGCGCGCTTCGCGCGCGGCTCGCTTCTCTCGCAATTTTGAACGCGCCTAGGGCGCGCGTCTTTGGGATCTCGCGCTTCACGCTACGCGCTCGGCCTTATTTGTACCTCCCTACAGTTGTACATAAAGCTTGTGAAACACAAAAGTGAAATCTCGACTACATTAATTTGATTAGTGTAAATTCTCTTTTGCTAAAGCTTCTCCGGCTTTAACGACTACATTCTCATCGCGTGTCTCGTGCTCCGCACTTGATCAAAGGTTGTCAGAAACGGTAGAGAAGTTCTCTTGCCTAATTTTTTTTCACATGTTGAGTAGTTTTTCTAGAAATTAAATTTTTTATTTCTTGATCTTATTTTATACGATTGAAAGAAAAACTACGCGTCCAATGACCTTAGTCATTTTTCCCCAAATTTTATTATTCCATTTCTATAGCTATTTTTGCTAATTGAAACGAAAAATACATATCCTGTTAAAGAAGTTGATAACACATTTAGAGATATTTTCCTGGTAAAGAACTTGCGGTTATATCATTTTTTTTAAGCTTGTGTCAATTGTCCAAAAGCTCTTTTTTTTCATTTTTCATATAATTTCTTATAAATGAAGCAAGAACTACTTGTCCTATCAAAAAGTTAATTTCACCCAATTTTTTAGATGTTTTTTTGGTTCAAAAGTTTAGTTCATATTTATTATTACAAGTTCAGGTTATATTTTCAAAAGCCTTGCATAGTTTGACCAAAAAATGAATCTTTCTATTTTTAATTTTTTTTTGTGCGACCAAAATTTGAATTTTCGATTTTTTAAGAAAACTCGAAAAGTTGTAAAGAGCATCCTGGAGGGCTCCCAAAATCGAATGTGATCATTCTTTCGAAAGTTATCGAGTTCACAGATTGTCTTTCATTATTTCTTGTGCGATCAAAATTAGAATTTTCGATTTTTTGGGAAAATTAACTCAAAAAGTTTATTCACGATATCGTAGGGCTCCTACGAAGAAACATTTTTTCCCTGTGACTTTCTTTCCAATCTTGCGTTATTTGGCTAAAAATTCTCATTTTCTTTTATATTTTTGAATTTTGAAAATACCATAACTCTGACAATTTTGATTTTATCGAAAAAAACGATTCGGATAAATTGTTTCACTTTTTACGTGCTACGAGAAATCGTACTTACAATTTTTTAGTTTTGAAAAAAAAATCGATCGAATATGATCATTCTTTCCAAGGTCATCGAGTTCACAGATTATTTTGAATTATTTTTTATGCGATCAAAACGGGAATTTTTTATTTTTTGAGAAAATTCAAAAAGTTGTATTTACGATCTTGTAGGGCTCCTAAAAAGGAACATTTTAAGTCTCTAACTTTTTTCATATCTTGCGTTGTTTGGCTAAAAACCCCCATTTTTGTTTATATTTTTGAATTTTGAAAATGCCATACCTCTGACATTTTTGTTTTCGACAAAAAAAATCATAAGGATAAATTGTTTCACTTATTACTTACTACAGAAAGCCGTACTTTTTATTTTTGAGTTTCGAAAGAAAATGGTCTCAAAAATATTCAAAATGCTCCAACTTTTTTAATTTTTATCCAAAGTAGCTGGCTAACTAACTTGACCTTCAGTTTCTGACACTGAAAGAGTCTACCGAAGGCCAATCATATAGATAAGTTTTTTCAAGAGTTATCGTGCTCACAGACAGACATACTTACATACAGACAGACATACAGACAGACACATTCGTAAAAACCTGTTTTTCGGGTCCAGGGGGTCTCAAAACTTGGACATTTGACAAAAACCGAGGGTGTCAAATTTTACATAAATCTGATACCTTCTCGATGAGAATGTAATAATAATTGCGATTTTCTGTATTTTGTTTAGGTTCAGTATAACTACTGCTTTCGAATGTCCACATCTGAACTCGACCGTCTGTAACCGGCTTTGCTCAGGAGTTTTGATTTCCTGCAGTTTTCCACTTACTTGGAAAAATTTTTGAGCGAATGCGAGCGTATCTAATAAAATAAATTCTAAATTTTAATATCGTTTCTCCTCACAATTCAGATTTTGTGATACGAAAATTTGAAAAATCCTACATGCAAAATTTTTTTTTGTAATTTGTAAATAATGTAAGAATTCGAAAATTTCTCAGTTACATTTTTGTGGACCTATTCTCGCCTGAACAGATAGAACTGTTTGAGGTTTCTCGTTTGTTCATTGAAATTAAGCTACACTGAAACCGGTTATACTTAACCCTTAGCCGACACACTTCTGGCGTCAATCATAGCCGACACACTGGGGCGTTACTGACCCCAGCCACATAACCGTCTATCCTGAGTGAACTAAGCTGTTTTTCATCGTGACAAAATTCACAGTTGTACATTAACTACCCCTTTTTAAGACAATATTAGTGCGATGCGAAAAATTTCCAATTCAATTTGTTAAAAAAAAATAGTTTTCCGAACATAAAGGGGACGGAAATTCGAAGAGTATAAGATCTGGTCACGAACGATCCCAGTGTGTCGGCTGAGGGTTAATTGGGATCGCAATACTAATAAAATTGCTAAAATAGTTCATTATTTATGTAACAGTATGTAACAAGGGTCATAAGGAACAGATTTATTCCACGGGTGGGTTTATTGCCCGAGCAAGGAGCTTTATGCGGAGTGTGCGTTTTCGCCCTCACTTCGTTCGGTCAGTAATTGCCCGAAAGGGAGAATGTTCTTCCGTCCCGTGTTACATTTAGTATTTTATTCCACTATCGACCGTGCCTACCTTTTGATTACCCTACTTTTAGGCGCTTGTTTATCATGGAATGAATAGTATTGTGAAAAGAAACTGTAAAAGGAAAAATGTCAAAATTGCTTTTTCCCCGCGAATTTTGCTGTGGTCTCGGTAATTTTGATTTTGCAAAAGGTGACCATTCTGTCAAGCGTGAAATAAAAAATATTTTTCCATTTCATGGCTGAAAATGATTTAATTTCGGATTATTAGTGATGCTACAAATTCTTGACTTCATAAACGTTTGAGCAGAAATGTATCTCATTTCAGACAAGAATTAGGAGGTACAGAAAGTTCTATTCAATCTCTTGAGAGTGATCTTGATTCAATAGTATAAATTTTATTAATTTCCTAGAATTTTTCCTCCATTATTTAATTGTGTTTCAATAAAAGTAATCTTCCAGCTCCCATTGGCAATTAGGCAGCATTCTTGAGAACAAGAACTGTTCATTGAGCAGAGAGCAGTAAACGTGATGTCTTTTATCTTATTGTACCTGCAAATGTCATTAGCAGATGTATTCGAGCACAATCGATTTTTGAATCTGGCATTATTTCTTGAGTACACTGGAATCAAATCAAGCTTCGCTCGAACCCAAACAGTCAGGGCTGCATGAACCATTTCCAGTAGAAATACATAATAATAAATATCTGTATCTTGTATGAATATAGATTTCCATTATCATAGAAGACGAGCCTTTTAAATAATAAATATATATCAGTAAGACAATAATTTTCCTGCGTGTTCGAGAAAAAATGCGAAATATGCACATGAGTGTTCGAACTGACCATGTTGTAGCCACGGAACAGCTAAACTTTGTTGCGCTCACATCTCCTTCATATGTACCTTTTAACCTATTCATCAAGGCGGGATTCATGGAATGACATATACCAAAGAGACTTCAATCATGGTCTCTATATATAATAGGTTGGTCCAAGAATGCATTAGAAACATTTTCCTTCGAAATTTTATACAAAAAGCGCAAAAAAATCATAATTAGCGCCAAAAACTCGTTGAAAACCCATTTTTTCACTTATGGGAATTTTTTAGGACCCTATAAAGCAGACTCATGGGGGTGATATTTGAAAAGTAATATTTTATTCGCATTCTGTGACTGATTGTGAAGAGAAATGGTGAATATCGGACTTCATTCACCTAATATTGAGAATTCTGAATAAAATTTACAAGAACGTCTTTTCTTCTTATGGGAAGTACGTGTTGAACTTCATGGAGCTTGCCCTGCCTCTGAATATTATTTTTTTTTAACAAAAAAATGCCTTTTTTCTGTGGATTTGAACAAATTTTCGGGTGTTATGCATGAAAATTCGAAAAAAAATTTTTTGGACTGTCCTAATATACAACCACTTTGAGGGACGAAGTTCTCTGATCGAGTCCTGAATTGGATGAAGTACACATTCGGAAGGCATGTCCTGAGCTGTGATATTTGGATTGGGACGCACTTACTACGTAGAAAGTTTGAACGCGTGGTTGGATATGTTGTATTTATTTCCAAATACACGCAAAAAACTGTCTTTTCAGTTATATTAGTATTCATGACTCGAAATGATCCACCTTTTAAAATCAGAAAAATTTGCATTCGGAGGAGATACATGCGCCCTGAATGTTTACGTCGTAGTGAACCACGCTTCACTATAAGGTAGAGAAGGTTATATTTTGTATCTCTGCTAAATTATTATCCCTTATTCTTTCCCCCATTAAGAAATATTTTTTTTCAGTCTTAAACTTAAGACGACCTCAAAAAAACAAAAAAATGAAAATATTATCCATTTGGGAAATGTATTTCTTCAATTCTGACGAAGCTCTATTGTTCCAACGTCAGTGTCAGTAAGACTTACGTAACATATCGATCTGTGGGTCAATGCGATGCGCCAGACTCCATTACCTTCCTAATTGTCTCCATAATTGGCCACTTAGCAATAAACGCATTGAATTCAAATCGACACTCAGAATGTTCTGGATGATGTAGATGGTGGTAGATGACCTTGTAGCCTACAAAAGCAGGTATGCCACTCGACTACCAAGTAATAAATACTATGGCTATATTACAGTTTTTGAAACAATTTACTTCCTCATGTGTGAAGGTATTGAATTGAAAATTTGGGAGATGAACTCAAATGCTCTAAGATACTTTTTAAAATCATTTTTAGAAACAAGCATACACACCTCAATTGCTCACAGAATTTCATTTAGTTCATAACTATTGTACTCGATGTTTCATTTCGTGTGGCTGTGAGTTCATCGAAAAAATGTAGGTGTCGTCGAAATTGAGTAAGTTTTACATGGCCATGAGACATCAATCTTGGAGGTCATAGAAATAAATTATTTTAACAATCTACTCTTCTAACACGGAGCACTGCAATGACAATAAATTCGCGTTTCAGTTTTAAGGAGGTAACTGATTTACTGGTGGGATGCTAGAATATTGCACAAGGGAGCCGTATCGTCTGCAGCGGAAGAAGTTAATCGGGCTCTAGGCGTAAATAAGAAGATCAAGAGTACTTTCCTGTGGAACAATAAAAGCTCCAAAGCATTCGTACAAGCGGGTTATGAAAATTATAGGAAATAGGGCCATACCCTTCATCATACTTGGGCCATAAACTGCAGGATAGTTCTGAAAGATAGTTTAATTTTTCTTCAAAAAATTATCAAGAAAACATGCATTTTAGCTTTCTTGAGTTGGGAAAGGAACCATATCCTTTGTACGTTGGTTTAAAAACAGTAGACCATCCGTCTGAATAATATATAAACAACTTTTATAGGAAATATTCATCATCATCATCATTCATCTGTCTCGTAGCATTCCTGAAGAACGATATGACCCTAAATATCCTTCCAAGGAAAACTCAAAATCAGGCGTAAGTGAAGTTCCATTTTTACCGTTAGTAACTAATCTAGAATTACCAATGCCTCTTGGACTTTCTTTAATAATGACGCTACGATCCATTCATTTTTTGACAATTTTAACTCTCTCCCTCTCTATTGTAACTAATTTTCCTATATTTGTTCATCATCAGCGTCACCCTTAAAGCTCGCTTTCTAATCAATATTATGATATAATTTGGAGCTTCAATGATATCATGCTGTTAATGTTTGGTACAAAATAGCCAAGTGTTTTCGAAAATTTGTTTCTATTAGTTCAAAAATGTCCTCGTATTTCACCACAAATTGTGGTGAGAGGATTTGTTTGAAATTGTATCAAATGCTGATAATGTGAAACGTGTGGATTTCCATAACAGCTTATGTTCCGTGGAATCCAATAACCCGGCCGGGTTGTGAGAGCTAATTCAAAGATTCCCGGCCGTGTGTCTATTCTCCAAACATCAGCCTTGAAACCCTTTAAATCGTTTTTCATCACATAAAACATTTGAACACCACACTGAAAACTCACCAGGATTTTTTTTTTAACACGATGCGCTAAAAACCTATTAATTCAGCTTCAGCCCTTTAAATCCGCCATTTTTCACGTCTACATTTTGATCCTAGAGGTGGCGTTACAGTCAAGCCGGAAATGTTCAAATTCGTTGTTATTTTTGCTCTATGGTATCGATATGAATATTTCCACTGCTGATAGCATGAATTGGGTACCTTGATTGAGAAAATCGGGAAGGTTGTTGTCTATGACATTTTTCGTTCGGCGTTCGATTACGATGTGATGAAGTAGTATTCTGAAAATTTTTATTCGGCGTTTTATAGATTTCGGCGTTTTTTTATTCATTTACATTACACAATTACAAAATTGACATAATAATAATTTGCATTGACGAATCATAAAATTGGTCGATTACACATATTTATTTACTTGGTTCTCAGTTTACTCAACTTTTTTGAAATTAATTAAGTGATGAAGATATCGTTTCACGATTACCTATGATTTATATTCATAAATAAATAGTAGAATGGAAATTCATCACGATATTACAATAAATAAAAATTTTTAAAATAGTTTTATCAAAAAAAATCTTCCCGCTGCGCGGGCACATTCTCATAGCGCGTTTCGCGCTCGAAGGTAATCTCACCTCGCGCTCCGCGCTCGGCTTTTGTACCTCCCTACAGTTGTATAAAGAGCTTGTGAAACTCAAAAGCGAAATGTCGACTACTTTAATTTAATGAGTGTGAATCCTCTTTTGTTAAAGCTGCTCTGGCTTTAACGAATACATTCTCATCGAGTATCTCGTGCTGCGCACTCGATAAAAGTTTGTCCAAAACGAAGGAGAAGTTTTGTTGCCCAATTTTTTTCACACACTCTAAATCCCTTGGACTGAAATTCTGGTCCAAGCAATGACCAAACCTGTAATTCTGATCCAATGGACTGACTTTCCGGTCCAACAGACGACTTTTTTGGTTCAATAGACCAAAAAGTTGTCCAAGCTTGGACCAGGAAGAGTACGAAAATTCCGGTCCAATTGGACAGGATGTTTCTTTACTGCTGCTCGGACCGGGATTCCAGTCCAATGGACCGGGATATCGGTCCCAGGGATTTAGAGTGCATGTTGTGTAGTTTTCCTGGAAATTCATCTTTTTAATTTTTAATTTAATTTTTTACGATTCAAACAAAAACTACGTGTCCAATGGGAGAAATTATA
>WSXT02049645.1:0-13022 GCA_011762715.2 Neuroterus valhalla
TGCGATCGAAGTGGGAATTTTCGATTTTTTGAGAAAATCCAAAAAGTTGTATCCACCATCCTGTAGGGCTCTTTTTAAGAAACATTTTTTCTCTCTGACTTTCTTTTCAACCTTGCTTTATTTGGCTAAAAATTCTGATTTTCGTTCACATTTTAGAATTTTGAAAATGCCACAACTCTGACAGTTTTGTTTTTATCAAAAAATATCATAAGGATAAATTATTTTATTTTCCACCTACTATTATACCTATTATTTTGGTCGCACAAAAAATAATGGAGAATATAAAGATTCTTCTTCTTGTCAAACAATACAACGTACGGGAAAATATAAATGAACTTAAAACCAAAAACCCAAAAAAAGATCTACAAATTCAGTAAACTTAACTTTTTGATAAGACAAGTAGTTTCGATTTCATTTATAAAAAACCATAAAATGAATTCATCTCGATCGGTAAAAATAACTATAAAAATTGAATAATAAAATTTTTGAAGAGATGAACAAGGCACAGAAGGTTGGTAGAGAAAAGTTATTCACCCGAGAAAAATCTGTAATTTGTTTTAATCAATGGACGTGTAGTTTGTGTTTCAATCGTAAAATTAAATTGAAAATTAAAGAATTGAATTTCTTTGAAAACTTTACAACATGTGAAAAAAATTAGGCAACAAAACTTCCCAACCGCTTTGAACAAACTTTTATTGAGTGCGCAGCATGAAACACGCGCGCTTAAACTTGCGAGCAAAGCGCGCGATGAGAATGTGTCCGCGCAGCGGGCAGATTTTTTTTCATTATTTTTTGTGCAATCAAAATGGGAATTGTCTATTTTTTCGGGTAATCCGAAAAGTTGTATTCACGATCTTGTAGGGCTATGTTTGTAAAATTTTTGTGTTATTTTCAGCGTTTGTTTGAAAAAATTGGAGACAAAATCTGCGCTCAAAAGAGAGGTGAGGGTGTTTGTATTGGTTGATTCATTCTAGGCAGGGTGTGCAAAGTCTCCCAAAATAGCGTGACAGACTGTTTTAACGGCCTCAATATTTATTTAATAAACCATGAAATTAATTTCATGCTCACAAAACTAGATCTTAAAAAC
Organism: Neuroterus valhalla; assembly: GCA_011762715.2. Lineage (NCBI taxonomy): Eukaryota > Metazoa > Arthropoda > Insecta > Hymenoptera > Cynipidae > Neuroterus > Neuroterus valhalla. The sequence goes on from WSXT02049645.1 coordinate 1,088, forward strand.
AGCCGAGTAGATAAGGTATGTTATGGTGAGGCTGCGAGTGCTTGTCTGACCACAAACCTCTTAATCCACTTCGGAGAAAACTGTAGCTCTGCAGGGGAGTAAGACGAGTATGGTCGGAAGAGGGGAGCAGCTGACATGTATAGTTTACTTATAGTCCAAGCAATAGGGAAATTGTTGTGTCAAAAACTTTTGCAGGAAAGCAACTGTGCATCATTTAGAGGTACCTCATACTCTATTCCAGTCATGTTCTTGACTCGCAAATAACATTTCAAATGTTTTTATCAACGTTTAAAGCCGAAAAATGGCACTTTTTTAGTTGTTTTATTAATAACATAAAAAGAATTAGAGCGATCCTAATGGCATCAATCAATAAGTTATAGGCAATCGAATCACGAAAAAATGTGCACTTGACCGACCTAATCGGATAATGGGAGACCTAGAAAATTAATAAAAACCAGGAAAATTAGTACTTATTTAACAATTTATTATCTTTGTTATTTTCAAATTTCTATGACTGGGCTTGGTGAAAAAGTAGCGATTTTGATGCTCTATAAGTGTTAAAAAGGATGGACACTGTCCATCGAGGCTACTATCGAGCGCTGAGCAGTTAAGAGTCATGTTTGAAAGATTTTTTAACGCATTTAGAAACATTTAACAGGAAAACCAAGATGAACATATTGTTGTGCTTTAGTCAAAGTTCCAGAATCCGTTTTGAAAATTGAAATCGAACCATCGGTGCACCATACAGACATTTTGCAATTAGCAGCATTGAATAAACGAAATAGCGATTACGCAAAAAGTTATTATCTTACAGTGTCCATTCTTTTCAACACCCATGGATCATTGAAATCGCTATTTTTTCACCAAATCCCAGTCATCGAAATTCAAAATTACCTGAGAAATTGAATTTTTAACCAAGCCTTAAATTTCCTAGTTTTTACTAATTATCTGGGTCTCCCATTCTCCGATCTGGTCGATTCAAATTTTGATCACACAAAAAGTAATGAAAAATAGTATGTGAAGTAGAAAACTTCCGAAAGAATGACGACATTTGTTCGTGCTTTAGCAACCATTTTAAGGGACCAAAAATACAAGTCGAGTTTTTTCATCAGCTGTTTCGGATCAAAAATGCAAGATGGGGAGCATTTTGAAAATTTTTTTGGATTTTTTTTCCAAGGCACACAAATTTCAAGTACAGTTCATTGTAGTGGGTTAAAAGCGAAACACTTTATCCTCATGGTTTATTTTTATAAAAACCAAATTGTCAGAGTTGTGGCATTCTCAAAATTCGAAAATATAAACGAAAATGAGAATTGTTACGCAAACAAGGCAGGATATGAAAAAAGGTTTGAAGAAACAAATTGATGTGGTGGTAGGTGGGGTGAGAGATAGTGGGGGGATGGGAGATAATGGACGGAAGCATCGATATTTAAAAGAGGCTCTTTGAGGATAGTGATTTGGGAGCAAAAGTAGTCAGGGTTGGGAGGAAAACGTACTATAAGGCAGGGGTAGGTAGGTGCGTGTGGTTCTCTTTTCTTTATTACTTTTTATCCACGCCTGGTATAATTCATCGTCGTTTCTGCTGAGGCAGGATAATTGACCGTAACCAAGGCAACTATATAGTTGAACCGGGTTGACGACTGGATAAAAGGTTTGCGGAAGTTGCACAGATGACCTGCGCCAATTATTTGACCCTGGCTACCGTGGCTGGATAATTGAACTTTGTTAAAGATTGGATAGTTGGCAAACTGGGCAAGTGTAAGAATGAAACGGGAGGTGAAGTCAAGAAGGAGTAGACGTTATATCAGTCAAATTAAGGGTTTTTCCTTTAACGAGTGTCAGAACAGCAAGAATACCCGCTGAACGACGGAGGATGGGAGGTGAGGTTAGGTTTGCCCGACAGCATGAATGCACGCTAAAGAGCAGATAGCATGAATACACGCTACCGCAAAAGAAGGTTAAGTTTGCTTCGATAGCCTGGATACACGCTATCGGATTAGAGGGAGGAAAGTGGGAGTTGGAAGCACTGAGGGGTTACTCAGGCCTTGTTTGACAGCATGAATGCACGCTGAAGAGCAGATAGCATGAATACACGCTACCAGAAAGGAAGGTTTAGTTTGCGTTGATAGCATGAATACACGCTATCGGAGAGAGAAGGAGGACGCAGGGAAAGCGGAAAAAAGGCTCACCAGTACTGTTGGACCGTAAGCTTTATTCTTCAGCAGAGAAACTCCGCTGAAGCCGAATTGCGTTCTCGTGGACGGAACACGCCTTTTATACACCCACGACGCACGGGAAATGTGGGGGGGGGGTCAGATGACGAGTGGAGGGAGATGCGCGCGTCGAGCTGTCATTTTTCTTCACGTGACTGTTCACGTAGCCTTACGTCTCTCCTCTACACCACAGTTCTGATGCTCCGCTTGTTCGCAGAAAGTGTTTCTTCCTTATCTCACCGTGGACACTCAACCTTACGGGTGTGTTCACAGTACAGGTAAGGAAGCGACCTTCCTGTCCAATGGTCGACGGGGTTCACATAAAAGGCTTTATGTTCATTTACATAATGAGTGCATGATCTAGTCGTGTATTCATTTACATAGTGAGTGCATGGATTAATAGCTAGAGTATCTGTCAAATAAATAAATAAGTGTCGTCGGCGAGAAGGTTTGTTTTGATTGATTAAAAAAAAAATATTCTCGCTCTATGCGATTTGCGTATAACAAACCTACTCCTCCCGGATAGACGCTTATTTATTCGTTGGCAGAAGTTATTATATATTTAATGCCAAGTTGAGGATTGAAAATATTTTACAAGTTAGAGATAAAAAGAATCACCTTAAGATAAAAACAAACAAAAAATGGAATGTAACCTAATGCGCAAAAGAAAGATAATGATAGTAAACTAATAATAATAAAATAATAATAATATTGATATAAAAAAAAATCTAACAATTAGTTATATAAATTGACGTAGAGTGAGGAATAGCTATTATATCTTATTTTTACTTATAAATCTCTAAGAGTACAGGCTTATACGGTAATACTAGCCCTAGTTCTTTGGTTTACCGAATTTACCGTAACTTACGCCTCTGCTGAGGTGTATGCAATCGTGCGTCTCTGTAGAAACGGGGTTGTCGTGTTCGTAGTGTGTGGCGCCCCCTGGCGTTACATTGATCGTTATCTCTTTCGTCCGAAGTGTCGCATCCTTCTTCTTCTTCTTCTTCTTCTTCTTCTTCTTCTTCTTCTTCTTCTTCTTCAAAGGGGTGTGGTTGTTCACCATCACCTGTTTCACCCTCGTGAGTTGGATGGGCCGATCTCCGTGAGGTCCTTAGTTGTAGCTCTTCAGGATCGAAAGGGCCGATCCCTGCGAGAGGTGTTTCATGTCGCTGTACCTTTTGTCCAAAGTGTTGAGCGTTCTGTTTGTTGCTGGACACGGATGGTCCGTTGTCCCAGCGTGATTGGTCAACCCTCGGCTGTCCCGAGAGGTTGTTCTGAGTAGTAGTTCCCACCCCTGAGGCTTGAGTTTGTTGAAAGGGTGGTTTTTCACAATCTCTTTCGAGGATTTGAGGACGTATCTCCTTGTTGTCATCAATTTTCGGACAAGGGAAAATTTTTGTTCCATGAATTTTTACCTCAGTGCCATTTTGATTGGCCCAATAGACATTTCCTCCAGCCCGTGCCGTGATCACGTGGGGGCCTGTTTGTCGTGGAGCGAAACCTGCGTTAAAGTTTTCAACTTTCTTTCATTGGAAATGTCCTTCCGTATATACATGATCACGAGGTTGATACCGACGGACCGGTGGGTTAGTTGCGTATTTCGCCTGATAGGTGGCTTGATGATGACGCGCTCGGTCCTCTCTTTCTAATCGGCCCTCTATTAGTCGTCGGTCATCCTGGTCCAATCTCCAATCACCGGGCCGTTGAATTGTCCATCCTTACAGTAAGTGACTTGGGGTCTGTCCTGTGGCTGCATTGCGGCGGCGGCGTATCCCAAATAATATTTCAGGCAACTCTCTGTCCCACGTTTTGTGGTTTCCTGCGTCGACCCTCAAACGTATCCCTTTTTTTATTTCTTGGTTCCTACGTTCTGTAGGGTTCGCCCTAGGATGGTGAATTGGGGTCGTCCAAAACTCGCAGTCCCAACGCTGACACGCGTTGTACCAATGGCGACTAGTGAACTGTTTACCATTGTCGCTCAGTATCTGTCTAGGGTATCCCCAACGAGGAAAAATTTCTCGCTCGAGAAGTGCGGTGATCACGGGTGCATTCGAAGATGCTATAGGGAATGCTTCGACCCATCTAGTAAACAAATCCGTGACAACCAAAAGAAAAGCCTTTCCTGTCGCTGATCGAGGGTAAGGTCTCATTAGATCCAACGCTACCGTTTCTTAGGCTGTCTTTGGAGTGCGTGGTTTCATGGCATCAGGTCTCGCTGTGCGTATTGGTTTGTTGCATTTGCACAGGTGGCAGCTTCCTACATATTTTCTGACACTACGTTGCATTCCAGGCCAGTAATGATATGTTTTAATTGCACGCAATGTCTCATCGACCCCTGGGTGACCGGCAAGTGTGTCGTCATGAAATTCCCAGAGGACTCGATCCTCCACACTAGTGGGTACGCGCAACGCCCATGTCCCTGTTTCTGGATGCTTCCGCCAGAAACCAAGGTTGTCTAGTTTGTGCTCCTGCTCAAAACGTACTTCACAATCTATGCGTTGTGGATGTATGCGCAGCTCCTGCCAACGTTCGATCTCCCTGCTGACGGTGGCGTCTAGTTCATGGGCCTCTTTGATGTCATCTATCATACGATTTCCATCAATGCCATTAATTACGGGTCGTGTTCCCGATGAGGGTTGATTTTTATTTGTTCTGCTGGGTGGCCCCATGCAGTCCAGGTCCGGCTCACCAGGTGTCGGTGCGTCTGGTACGGGATGGCGTGATAATGCGTCTGCTAATTCATTGTTTTTTCCAGCGCAGTGTTCGACCGTAAATGAAAGTCCGCTGAGAAATCGAGACCAGCGGGTGAGCTTTGATTTCTCATCTTTCATCCGATCAAGCCAGGTCAGGGCGTTGCTATCTGTGCGGAGCGTAAAATGGCTGTCCTCCAAATATGGGTAGTAATGTTTGATTCCCCATGTTACCGCAAGACATTCCTGCTCGTTACAGTGATAACGAGCTTCAGTTTGGTTAAATTTGGCGCTAGCATAGGAAATTATATGCTTTTGCTTTTCTCCGTCCTCCTGAAGTAGTACAGCGCTCATCCCTTTGGCGCTAGCGTCGGTTTGTAGAATAAATGGTAGCTGGGGATTCGGTCGACTCAGCTTCAGGGGTTTGTCCACCAGGTTTTGGACTTTTTCGGAAGACTCTTGAGCTTGAGGAGTCCGTTTGTAGGGTTTCGAAGTTTCCAAGAGATCCGTTAGGGGAGTTGCTACCATTGAAAAGTTGGGTAAGTACTCGCGTATCCAATTGCAAGTCCCTAAAAAGCTACGAAGCTCCTCACGAGTTCGAGGTCGGTTCGCTTCTTTGATAGCTTGTATGCTCTCAGGTGTCGCTTGGTTACCGTCAGAAGTAACTAGGTGGCCGAAGTATTGTAAACTGGTCTGTCCAAAATGGCATTTTTGTAAATTACAAGGAAGTCCATATATTTCAAGACGTTCGAAGACCAGGCCGATGGGATACAGGTGCTCCTGTTCGCCTGCTGAGTAGATAATCAAGTCATCCAAGTAAGCGATTACAAACTTTCGCCAGTAAGTCCCTAGGACTTCCTTCATAATATTCTGGAAGGTGCTGGGAGCGTTCTTCAATCCGAACGGGAGAACTCGGAACTGATATTGTCCGCCTCCAGGGATCGCAAATGCTGTATATTTCCTGGACGTAGGATACACTGGTATTTGCGAATACCCGCTTTTCAGGTCAATGGTGGAGAATATTTTGGCTTGTCCTAGATCTTTCAACGTTTCATGGATAACGGGGAGAGGTTGTGCAGCATCGATTGTCAGGTCGTTCAGGCGACGATAATCTACGCAGGACCGTTGGCTACCATCTTTCTTCGTTTGAATCGAAGGTTGGGAACAATATGGTGTACTTGTTGGCTCAATTATTCTATCAGCAAACATTCCAGGAATTCGTTCCTCAATCACCTTTACCTTAGATGCAGAAAAATGCCGCTGTGCATCTCTGTAAGGCTGGTTATGTTTGAGGTGAATCTGGTGACTTGCAGTGAGTGCGTTCTTTAAATTTCCACCTCGGTAGAAAATGGTGGCATGTCTTTGTGCGAGTTCGCGAAAATTCTTGGCAGCTTGTCCCTTAAAGTCGCAGATGAATTCCTCGTGGTTCAAACTCGGCATCGTTTGAGCAGCTTCTCTTGTTCCAGGCATTGTGAATACACGTGTTCGCTCTTGTGACCCAATATACAGACAATCGGTATGATGAGCGTGAACAACGTGTTACTTTTTCAACCAGGTTCTACCAAGTATTATCTCTTCTCCTAGATTGTCAGCAACGAAAAAGGAACCTGGGTAGTACCTTCGGTTTATCTCGATATCTAAGTCGATGATGCCTCGAAGTTTAAGTGTGACCCCTTCTGCGGCCAGGTCGGCCTCAGGTGGACCTGGTCGTATCTTCCGAAGTTGTGCATGGGTGAGGAAGCGGGTTTTTATGGCATTGGTGGATGAGCCGGAGTCTGTCAGGGCTTCCATTTCCTTTCCTTCGACGTATATCCAGAGGTGGGGTAGGTTCTGACGATTTATGCGGGCGGCGGTTATTGTGGGTTGGTCGATGTGGGTTGATCTTCGGCTGGTCCTTGTTGTTCTGCCGATTTTCTCCAATTTCCAGGATTCTCTTGGGTTTCCGCCGCCCTTCTCCAGTTTTCCGAAGGCTGGCTAGCCAAAACTGGACAGTCCCGATGGAAATGGCGTCCGGGACAATAGTGGCAGGCAGGTGCGCGGTCAAATCTTCTGGCAGGTGGCGCACTGGTGGAGGGTTCCTGTACTTTCCGGGAGTTTTCTTAGCTGATTTTTTTCCGGGATTCACTTTATAATTCGTCTGCTTCTGCCTGAGTTGCACAATCCATTAGGTCCGTGAAGGTTGCTGGACTGGCTGCGCGAATAACACGTTTCATGGAGTGTCTAAGTTGTCTCAAGGACCATGTTGACCAGGTCAACTTCTGTGTTGTGTGGAAGGAGGCGTTTCGCTAGAAGATATTTCTTCTGCAGGCAAATCGCCGTTGCTTCTTTGTCTCCTTGCTTACAGGAGTAGAGAGAGACACGCAGATTATTTTCCACGGCTTGACTGGCATATTTATGTCGAAGTCCCTCAGCGAACTGTTGCCATGATAAGTTGAAGGATCTCAGGGGTGCATACCATTTAGCTGCATCTCCTACTGAGGCTTTCCGGCGATTCGTGACCAGTGATTTTCTTCGGCTCCAGATTGGTCGAAATAAGTCTCACATTCGCGAAGAAAAGCTTCTGGATCCTCATATTTAAATCCGGAAAATTCCGGTAGAGGTGGTGCTGGCGCTTTCAAAGCCCTGATAATGCTTCGCAAATCATTTATGGAGATTGCTGGTGGGAGGAATCGAGAGGCATCCTGATTGGCTATGTTGGGTGCCGCCATGTTCAGTGCACGGTTTTGAGCAGGGTTTGGGCAGTATCGATTCTGCTGTCGTTGGTCCGCCTAGGGGAAAAGTGGGAGAGGGTGGGGACATTGTGTTTAATGGTACAATAAGGCAGGAGTAGGTAGTTGCGCGTGGCTCTCTTTTCTTGAATACTTTTTTTCCACGCCTGGTGTAAATTCATCGTCGTTTCTACTGAGGAAGGATGGTTGACCGTAACCAAGGCAACTATGTAGTTGAACCGGGTTGACGACTGGATAAAGGATTCGCAGAAGTTGCACAGATGACCTGCGCCAATTATTTGACCCTGGCTACCGTGGCTGGATAATTGAACCTTGTTAAAGATTGGATAGTTGGCGAATTGGGCAAGTGTAAGAATGAAACGGGAGGTAAAGTCAAGGAGGAGTACACCTTATGTCAGTCAAATTAGGGGTTTTTCATTTAACGGGTGTCGGAACAGCAAGAATACCCGCTGAACGACGGAGGATGGTAGGTGAGGTGAGGTTTGCCCGACAGCATGAATGCACGCTGAAGAGCAGATAGCATGAATACACGCTACCGGGAAGGAAGGTTAAGTTTGCTTTGATAGCATGAATACACGCTATCGGATTGGGGGGAGGAAAGTGGGAGTTGGAAGCACTGAGGGGCTACTCAGGTCTTGTTCGACAGCATGAATGCACGCTGAAGAGCAGATAGCATGATTACACGCAACCAGAAAGAAAGGTTCAGTTTGCGTTGATAGCATGAATACACGCTATCGGATAGAGAAGGAGGAAGGAGGGAAAGCGGAAAAGACTCACTAGTACTGTTGGACCGTCAGCTTCATTCTTCAGCAGAGAAACTCCGCTGAAGCCGAATAGCGTCCTCGTGGACGAAACTTGCCTTTTATACACCCACAACGCGCGGGAAATGTGTGGGGGCGTCAGATGACGAGTGGAGGGAGATGCGCGCGTCGAGCTGTCATTTTTCTTCACGTGACTGTTCACGTAGCCTAACGTCTCTCCTCTACACTACGGTTCTGATGCTCCGCTTGTTCGCAGAAAGTGTTTCTCCCTTATCTCACCGTGGACACACTACCTTACGGATGTGTTCACAGTACAGGTGAGGAAGCGACCTTCCTGTCCAATGGTCGACGGGGTTCACATAAAAGGCTTTGTGTTCATTTACATAATGAGTGCATGGTCTAGCAGTGTATTCATTTACATAGTGAGTGCATGGATTAATAGCTAGGGTAGCTGTCAACTGAATAAATAAGTGTCGTCGGCGAGAAGGTTTGTTTTGATTCAATAAAATAAAAATATTCTCGCTCTATGCGAATCGCGTATAACAAAATGTTAATTTTTAGGAGCCCTCCGGGATGATCTTTACAACTTTTCGAGTTTTCTAAAAAAATCGAATATTCAAATTTTGTCGCACAAAAAATAGTAAAAAATAGAAAGAATAATTTTTTGGTCAAACTATTTAAGGTTCGGGAAAATGTAAATGAACTAAAATCGTGCACCAAAAAAAGATCTGAAAATTTGGTATAATTAACTTTTTGATAGGACAAGTGGTTTTTGCTTCATTCATAAAACGGCATATAAAAAATGAAAAAAATTGAACTTCTTGACAATCAACAGAAGCTTTGAAAAAAATCAAATAGACGCAAGCTCTTAACTAGGAGAATATCTTCAATGTGTTATCAAATTCTTAACCAGGATATGTATTTTTCATTACAATCAGGAAAGAACACTATTAAACTGAAATAAAAAAATTTTTTTTTAAATTACTGGAGCCAACACAGAAGATTGATAGAGGAAATTTGTTCATCGAATCCCTAGAAAAACTAGACAGCGTGTAGAAAAAATTAGGCAACAATTACTTCTTCACCGTATTGGACAAACTCTGATCGAGTGCGCAGCAGGAGACACGCGATGAGAATGTATTCGTTAAAGCCAGAGAAGCTTAAACAAAAGAGAATTCACACTCTTCAAATTGAAGTAGTCGACATTTCGCTTTTGAGTTTCACAAGCCTTTCATACAACTGCAGGGAGGTACAAAGGCCAAGTTTACCATTGAGCGCGAAGCGCGCTAAAATTTGCAAGCGAAGCTGTAAAATTCTCATTTTTGTTTACATTTCCGAATTTTGGAAATGCCATTACTCTAACAGTTTAGTTCTCATCAAAAAACATCATAGAAATAAATTGTTCCACTTAATACTCACTACAGGAAGCCGTACTTACAATTATAAAGTCTTGAGGAAAATGGTCTAAAATGCTCTCCCTCTTTCATTTTTTATCCAAAACAGCTGGTTAACAAATTTGACTTGTATTTTTATTCCCTCCAAATGAGTGCCGAAGCACGATTGAATATAATCATTCTTTCAGAGTTATCGAGTTTACAGTTGATTTTCTATTATTTCTTGTGCGATCAAAATTGGAATTTCGGATATTTTGAGAAAATTCAAAAAATTGTGAAGTCCATCTTGTACGGCTCCCAAAAAATAACATTTTTTTTCATATCTTTTGTTGCTTAGCTAAAAATTCTTTTTTTTGTTTTGATATCTGAATTTTGAAAAAGCCATAACTCTGACAATTTGGTTCTCATCATAGAACATTATGGGAATAAATTGTCCCACTTATTACTTACTACAGGAAGCTGTTCTTACAATTATCAAGTCTTGGAAAAAATGGTCTCAAAGATTTTCAAAATGCTCTCGCTCTTCCATTTTTGATCCAAGAGTAGCTGGCTAACGAACTTGACCTTAGGATTCAGACACTGAAAGAGTGTACCAAAGGCCAATCAAATCGACTAGTTTTTTTGAAAGTTATCGTGCTCACAGACGGACATTTGACAAAAACGTGGGAAGGGGGAATTTTACACAAATATAATACCTCCTGTGATAAGAATGTTATTACCTCTATTCTTGGAAATTCATCTATCTTTGTAAGCAACATAACATTACTCTCAGATATATGATTTTTCCCTTTGAAAACTGCAGTATTTTTCCAGAAATTTACCCATGTTCAAATATGAATTTTTTTCGTTAGAATCGTCATTCGATAGAAAATTGATCTCTTCGGTTGGGAATGCATCTCTGTAGATCCAAAATTTAGCTTTTTGGTGGAATATTCAACTGTTTTTATTCTATTTCACTTAATTTATTAGGATTTCTTATTTTTCCGTTACGCTGATCTTTCTGTATGAAAAATCAAGTTTATTCTGAAAAATTATATACATATCCTGGTTGGAAACATAGCTTCCCTTTAATATATTCGACTTTTTACCTTGAAAAGTTAAGTGTTCCGTTGGAAATTCATTTCTTCGTTCAAAAATTCAGTAATTCAGATGAGAATTAAACTAGTTTGCTTCAGCTTCCATCATTTTTGAAAAAATTCGTTCTTCTTCCGTTCTGTTCATTTTTCTTCATAGAAAATTACCTTCATTCATGAAAATTCATTTACCTTTGTAAAAACATAAATTTACCCTTTAATATTTGACTTTTCAGCTTGAAATCTTAGGTGTTCCATCGGGAAATTTACTATTTGTTCGAAACATGATGTATTTCGTTGAAGTTCATCTTCCTGAAATAAAAATTACCTCTATACTTAAAAAATATTTTATCAAGGTTCAAAAACTTTCGAAAATTTGACTTTTCAACTTGAAAGTTGAAGTCTTTTGTTGGAAATTCAACTACTTGTTGAAAACTTCATGACAGATCAGATTTTTTTTTCCAGAAAATTTTTCTTTGTGTTTTGAGATTTCAACTATGAGCTTGAAAATTTAACTCTTCCTGGTTGCAAAACAATTCCTTTTTCCGAAATTTCAACTATTTGTCTGAACAATCATATGGGTATAAGTTAAGAATCAAGTGTCTTGAGGGTTCAAAATTTAACTATTCTGATGAAAATCAAGTATTATTGTTAATATTTGTGAATGGTTAACATTCACATTCATTGAACTTTATCGAAGCTCTTGTATTCCAGAAATAAGGACACATAAGACTTAAAGATCGTACAAGTTTTTAGTGCAAGGTAATACATGCTATGGGCTTTCTGGATGAAAATGTTGAAATAACGTATTTTACGTTGTGACTGGCCGAATTCTGGTGCATAAAAATTGTCACCCTATTCATGTGACTTGCTTTTCCTACAATATCTGTGTGAATGATTTTTTTTTTGAGTACATATATTGCACTCAATATGGTACTCAATATATTGTAGCCCCCCCCCCCCCTTGCCCCCCAACCCTAAAAAAACCCCCCAGTCAATCCCCCACCCCCACCTTCCCAGCCCCCTGCAACGCCTTCCTGACTTCGGAGCACACCCCTAAAAAAAAGAGAGTCCG
>WSXT02049656.1:0-13022 GCA_011762715.2 Neuroterus valhalla
TTCGGTGTAGACGTGAGTTGTTGCAAAAAAAAGATGTCGGTAAGGTAGGAATCGGGTAAGTTTAACATGGCCTCAAACCAAGCATAAGCGTTTTATACTAAAAAAAAAAGAAAAGAATTTTTCACGGAAGATATTGAGTTTCCAAACAGATAAATTAACTTTTGAAGGAAAACATAAATTGTCAACGAAAATTTGATCAATCAAATTTTAAATTGAGGAAAAATGGATATTTAACTAAACAAATAGATTTTTAACTGAAACTATGGAATTTTCAATTGGAATAAGTTAAATTTTCAGTCCAAAAAATCTTTCTTTCAACAAACAAGAAAGAACTGTCAAACAAATTATTACATTTATACACAAAATGATGAATCAAATAAAATTGAAAATGTTTAACTGAAGTAGTTGAATTTGAAAACAGAAAGATGAATTTTTAACTCAAATGATGAACACTTAGCTAGAATAGTTCATTTTTTGACAAAAAAATTAATTTTCAAATAAAAAATACAATTTTAAACCAAAAAATACAGAACAGAATACAGAAATACAGAATGGTTGAAATTTGAACCATAAAAATAAAAATTTTCTAACAAAAATGGAATAGTGATATTTTTGTCTTGAAAAATTAATTTTAAACCAAATATGAGAGTTTCCAATTAGATGAATGTTCGACTAAAATGAAAAATGTTTAACTGTATAACTTGAATTGTTAACCGTAAAGAAGAATTTTTGAGGAAGAATATTAACTTCCGGAGGAAAAGATATTTTTCTACGAAAAAAACCGACTTTTCAACAAAAAATGTGGATTCAACAAAATGATTAAATTTTCAATTTATAAAGACGAATTTTCACCGAATCGTCGAATTGTGAAATAGAAAAGATCAATTTTCCACTAAAAATAAAACAGTTAAATCTTCAGTTGAAGTAATTGCTTCCCAATAAAACTGATGAATTTTCAGGAATAATGGTGAATCTTCAAATGGAAAGAATTATTTTGAGGAAAAAAATTAATTTTTGACAAATATACAAAAAATACAAAATTTGCACGAATTACATTCTCAAAGAAATAGTTTAATTTTCAAATTAAAAAAATCAACGTTCAAGTAAGTACCTAATTTTCCACCAAAAAAAGAAGATGAATTGATTTTTAACAATGTAGTTATAATTTCAAGCAGAGGTAAACTTTGAATCGAAATAATGCAACTTCAACAAGAAAATTTGATTTTCAACAAAGAAGTTGATCTTTCAAACAAGTAGTTGATTTTTTAACTCAAAAAGTATGGATTTGCAATGATTAATGTAAACAAGCTTTTTATCATAATTCAGAAATATTTCTTCTTCGGAATACTACTTCTACATCTTTTTTTTTGAAATTAAGAAGAGGGAACTTTAAAATTGTGATGAATTTTGAATTGGAGGAACGATTTTTCAAATTCCTCTCTTCTGAATCCGAATTACAATTAGTTACGTTCAATGTGAAAAATTCCCTGCTTAAAGTGGAATAATACTTTTTCACTGAAACTCCCTGCCCTTAAAAGAAAAAACTATAATTATTTCCTGAAATTCCCTGTCCTAACTCACAAGAAAAAAAGCAAATATAACGTGAGAAATGCATGGTTTTGAACAAATTTAGATCATAACTTTCTTTTTCTATGCTTGGGCTATCATCAATTCGATCATCAAATTGGAATCAGCTGAAAAAATCTCACAGAGCAAGAACTTGACAAAACCTTTTTCTTATGATGGAAAAAAATTAAAATTCTTTCTCTCATGGAGTGAAGATGTCTTTAACTATTTTGAGAATCAGAGAAAGGAACGTTACATTCTTTCAATCAAATGATAAGATCTCTTTTCGATTCATAAAAAGGAAGCGGTCATTTCTCGTATTTTTTTTCGGTAGAATTTTTGATAGTCTAGGTTGAGTCAACTAAATTCCCGGTTTTTAAGTGAATCCCTGGTCATTTCCAGGTTTTTTCCTGGTCAATGAAATTCCCGGTCATTTACCGGTCTTTCCCGGTCAAGTCGCCATCCTGTTATTGAATTAAAATTCTTTTATGGCAACAGGAAAAATGTGACACCATAAACTTAAACGAAATGAAATCCATAGGTATGATCTTTTAAAGAAAATTGAACTTTCTCTTCATCACTTTGAACCTCACACAAGCATTTTTATAAGCACAAAACTGATGAATTATAATTATCATAACTTTACTTGAAAAATCAGCCATGTAGAAAATCGATTCAAACACATACAGCATATCTTCCAAAAATCTTGATGTTGATCATTTCAAAAAGAACTAGCAAGTCACATGTTTTTCAAGAGAGGAAAGCCTAATTTCTTTCCTGTATTATTGAGATCTATTATATCTTCAAGGACGAATTAAATATTTTTTTCCCGTAATACTATCTATCCAGAAATTCTCGAAAATTTTCCTTTTTGAGAGAGACTATGAAGAGCTTAGTTACTATTCGTAAATGAATACTCTGTTTTATACGAACTGATGAAGGCTTTTTTCTTTCAGAAGAATCAAAAGCTCTTGAAATTTTAATTTGCTTCAAATAAGAAAAAGAGGTGATTCTAATTTTTATTACAATCAACAAAATTAGTAAAAACTTTCGCTGGAGCAATTTTCGCTTATAACAGAACAAGGCCTGTCGTCATCATTGAAATCAGGTTCTACGTACACGATTCGAAGAGTATTCGTGAATCCAGAGCCTTGCTTCCATCCAGTAACTACCACGACGGAACTTCCGGTCTGTACGAATCCACGGCTCTTTCCGAATTTGAGACCGAACTGGACGCGTGCGTCAACATCCTTCAACCAATCGGACATGGGGGCCTCTGTGAAAAATGAATAAATTCATTTATTAAATTAAATTGTTCTCTCTGCGAGAAATGCTTCATAATTATAGAGAAATGAAATAATGAAGAATAGAATTAAGGATTCGGAAAAGGAAGTTTTGTTACGTTAATGAGGCTGGTGCAGATAATCTCTAATCAGGGTGGCGATTCGGCGGATGATTTAGAATTCCCGGTCATTTCCCGGTTCTTTACGGTCAAGTTTTTCAATACTCAAATTTTCAACAACAAAAAAATCCTTTTTTTTACGAAAATTGGAACAGTTAAACTTACGATCAAGAAAAATCAATTTGCGATAACAAAAAAAAAACTTAATTTCAACAAAATAGTTCATTTTTCAATCAAGAAGATAAATTTTCAAACAAAAAGAAAAATATTTAACTAGAGCACTTCATTAATTTTCAAATAGAAAGAATAATTTTCTGAAAAAACAAACAACGTTTCAACAAAATGGTCGAATTTTGAACTCAAATAACAATTATTTTCAAACAAAAATAGAACAGAAAAATTTTTAGTTCAAAAAACCGAGCATAAAATTTTTATACTAAAACGAAGAATCTTCAACTGAAGGAGTTGAGTTTTCGAAAAGATAAATTAATTTTTACTGAAAAAGATAAATTACTAACGAGAATTTGAATACTAAAATTTTAAATTGAAAAAAATGTGTGTTTGACTAAACAAATAAATTTTCAATTGGAATATGTTAACTTTTCAGTGAAAAAAAAATTACTTATAACAAAGAAAACTAACTTTCAAACAAATTATTATATTTTTACCAGAATGACGAAGAATCAAATGAAATCGTAAATGACCTTTAACTGGAATGGTTCAATTTCCGAACAAAATGAATTCTCAACCAAAAAATACAGTTTTTCAACAAAATGGTTGAAATTTGAACTATGAAAATAAAAATTTTCAATCAAAAAGGAAATAGAGACATTTTTGGCTCAGAAAAATAATTATTAATGCAACATAAGAATTTTAGCTTACCGTAAAGAAGAATTTTCAAAGAAGAATATTAACTTCCGAAGGGAAAGATAACTTTCCTTTTTATTTATAGAAATTATTTATATTTATTATTATTTTTATTTCATATTTATTATATATATTTATATTTTATAAAAAAAAGACAAATTTTTACCGAATTGTCGAATTTCGAACTAGGAAAGATCAATTGTCCCCTAAAAATGAAATAGTTAAATTTTTAGTTAAAGAAATTGATTCCAACAAAACTGATGAATTTTCAGGTATAATTAAGAATCTTCAACGGTAATAGATGTATTTTAAACGAGAAGATGAATTTTTAACCATAAAGAATAATTTACTACAAACAAGAGGAATTTTTCTCAAAGTATATAAATTCTTAAATGAATAGTTTAATTAAAAAAAATCAATGTTCAACTAAATACTTGACTTTTCACCGAAAAAAGATTAATTGATTTTTAAGAAAGTAGTAACAATTTCAACTAAGTGTGAATTTTGAATCGAAATAAGGCAACTTTAACGAAAAAATTTGATTTTCAACGAGCAAGTTTAAATTTTAAACGAGAAGTTGATTTTTCAACTAAAAAAGGATGGATTTGCAATAAACAATGTAAAGACTGCTTTAAGTCTATTTTTAAATTTAAATTCCTCTTTTTAAAGCCGAAATATAATTAGTTTGAATAGTTCCCGTTCTATGTAAGAAATTCCCTGTTCTATGTAAAGTTATACTTTTTCACTGAAACACCCTGCCCTAAAATAAAAACTGTAATTATTTTCTGAAATTCCCTGTCTCAAGTCAGATAAACGAGAAAGAGCAAATAGAACGTGATAAAGATATTTTTTTGAAAACATTCAGACAATAATTCTTTCTGTATGTTTGGGCTATCATCAATTCGATTATTAAATTTGAGCCAGTTAAAAAAAACTCACAGAGCTACAAATTTTGCAAAAAAGGAAAGCGGTAATTTTTCGTATTTTTTCGGTAGAATTTTTGATAGTCTAGGTTGGGTCAAGTAAATTTCCGGTCATTTCCCGGTCAAGTTGCCACCCTGCTAATCAAACAAAATTAAATCTGGTACCAGTCGTTGAAAGAAAATAGAAAAAGAATTTGTTGGAGTATTTATAAAAATATAACTATTGTCGCTCTGAGGAGGCTGGTGCGAGGAATCTCTATTTGAATAAAATTGAATCTTGTACCACTTATTTGGAAAATCTAAGAATTTGGTGATGGAATAGAAAAAACTTTTGTTTCGTTGAATCGACACAATGGTGCAAATCTGGAAACTATTCAAAAAAGGACACAACCATCAATTTTTAACCCTTTGAGTTTTGTTTTATGAATTTAATGAAAACTTGATCATACGGCAAAAAAAAATAAATTATTTATTGTATAATTTTATTGCTGTCAACCAAGTTTAAAAACATGCAAACCATTTTCGTACTATTCTTACGGACATTTTTTTCTTGCTATCTGTACATAACATTGAGATTGGACAATAAACAAATAATTTGCATCTTTTGTAAATTTTTTCGATATAAAAATTATAGTCGATTCCTGATTTTCACCACTGAGCGACATACTCAAAAATTAAAACTAATTAAGTACAAAATTCTGATTGGAAACTCAAACCAATATTGATTCAGTTCAAATCATAAAAAGACTTTCCAACTAATAAAAAAAAACCTTCGTAGTTTCGTACCTGGATAGTGAAGTGGTAAGATTCCACGGTACAAATGTGCTTGTCTAGCGACCTGTGGGAACCTAGTGACTGCGATGATGGGACAACGGGGTCTGTACTTCGAAATGAGATGTGCAGATCGTCCTGAGGTTGTGATCACAATGATCGCACTGGAGAGACATTTATGAGCTGCTTCGACTGTTGCAATTGCTGCAGCATGGGTAGCGTCAATTGGAGGAATAACCTTCCTTGTCAGGTCAGCGAAGAGCTGATTCTGCCAAATCGCGGCTTCTGCTTCTTTACAGATGTTGGCCATAGTACGAACACATTCCAAAGGATATTCTCCTTTTGCGGTCTCTCCTAAAATTCGAAAACCCTTTTATTACTCTATTTTTATTTTTCATTTATTTATTTATTTATTATTATTTACTTCAATGTATTGTGAAGTTTCTTTTGCTAATAAGCAATGATCGATCTAAAGTTAGAATTAACGAACCAGAAAGCATGACGCAATCAGCACCATCCAAAACGGCATTGGCAACATCAGAGGTTTCAGCCCTGGTGGCTCGTGGTTTCTTGACCATGGACTCGAGCATCTGCGTGGCACAGATTACAGGTTTTCCAACTTTGTTGCACCTGCTGATCATGCACTTCTGGGCGAGGAAGACCTTCTCGGGAGGAATTTCGATTCCAAGATCACCACGGGCAACCATAATACCGTCGGAGGCTTCGATGATTTCATCGAGGTTTGTCATTCCTTGTTGGTTCTCGATTTTCGAAATGATCTTGATGTTCTTTCCCTTCTCGCCGAGAATAGCACGGATTTCGGAGAGGGCTGCTGCGTTACGGATGAAGGAAGCAAAGATCATGTCGACTTCTTGTTCTACACCGAAAGCTAAATCTGCTTTGTCTTTCTCCGAGACCGCGGGCAAGTCCACGGGAACTCCTGGAAGATTCACACCCTTCCGGGAACCAAGAGTGCCACCGTTCTCGACGGTTGTGGTGACTCCAGTATCGCCTAAAAAGGATCAATAGAATGAGTTTCAAATTTTTTAAAATTATTTAATCTGTTTATTCAGAGAGACAGAAGGGATATTTTGTAGATGGGAATATCAAACTTGTTTTCATTATCTTAATATTTAGTTAGATACAAATTGTGAAGTAAATCATTTTTGTTTTTAATTATACTTACTGACTGCGGTGACGATCAAGGAAATTAAACCATCGTCAACGAAGACGCGATTTCCTGGTTTCAGCACTTTTGAGATATTCACGTAGTCGACCCAGACACCCTGATTGTTACCTTTGTCAGTAAGTGCCTTGTCTGTGGTGAGTTTGAATGACTGTCCTTTAACCAACTCGACTTCGGCGCTACCGCCCTATAGAAAAAAAAATTTTAATTTATATGGGTTTATTATAATCAATTTGTATTCAAATGTGGTCATCAAAAAGATTAAAAGTAGCATCTCTCTATTTAACTGAAAACTTTTAAATCTGAATTATTACGACAAAAACTACTAAGAAAGTATGAACTCCTGAATAGAGACGATTAAACATTAAAAAATGAACAAATCCGAATGAAAACCATTGAAAATTGTGGAATACTAAAGTAGAAATTACGAAAATACTCATTCCAGGGTGGCAATTCGGCGGACGATTTCAAAATACCGGTCATTTCCCGGTTCTTCACGGTAAATTTTTTTTTTCCCCGGTCAACTAGAAGTAAAATATTTATATTTCTCGCAAAACGCAAACATTTATATTTATTCATGACGTTTATTCTAAACATTGTTTACACAACAGATCAAGGATTGCAAAATAAATCAATTTTGGGAAAAAATACTTAAATTTTCAACAAAAAATTGTCATTTTTTTTTACGAAAATTGGAAGAGTTAAACTCACAATTAAGGAAAATCAATTCACGATAACAAAAAAAAACGAATATACAGCTATTAGTGCATTTCTCAATGAAGAAGATGAATATTCAAATAAAAAGGATAAACATTTGAATGGAGCACATCAATTTTCATCCATAAAGGTGAATTTTCAAACCAGAAGATTAATTTCGAAATAAAAGAATAATTTTCTAAGAAAAAATATAATGTTCCAACGAAATCATCGAATTTCGAACTAAAAAAATAATCATTTGCAACGAAAGATGGAGAAGTAAAATTTTTAGTTAAAAAAAAAAAAAAAAAAAATACAATTACAAACCAAGCAAAAGAGTTTCATACTAAAACGAAGAATCTTCATCTGATAGAGTTGAGTTTTAAACAAATAAATTAACTTTTACTGAAAATGATAAATCGTCAACGAGGAACTCAAATTTTAAAATAGAAAAAATGAATGTTTAACTTAATAAATTACAACTGAAAGATTTGAGTTTTAAACAAATGAATTACTGAACAAGATAAATTGTCAACGAAGATTTACTTAAATTTTAAAATAAAGAAAAGGATCATCAACTAAACAAATTCATTTTCAACTGAAACTATGGAATTGTCATTAGGAATAAGTCAAATTTCCAGTTCAAAAAATTAACTATTGCAAAAAAAACTAAGTTTCAACAAAAAAACTAACTGTCGAACAAATTACTACATTTTTACAAAAAATGAAGAATGAAATGAAATTGTAAATATTTACATGAAGCAATCGAATTCCAAACCAGAAAGACTAATTTTTAACTGGAATGATGACCACCTTACCAGAATAGTTCAATTCTTTACAAAAAATTAATTTTCCACCAAAAAATATAATTATTCAACAAAATAGTTGAAATTTGAACTATAAAAATAAACCTTTTCAAACGAAAATGGAATAGTGACATTTTCGGCTCCAAAAATTAATTATAAACCCAACATAAGAGTTTTTAACTAGATTAATGTTCGAGTAAAATGAAAAATGTTTAACTGTATAACTTGAATTGTTCACCGTAAAGAAGAATTTCTGAGGAAGAATATTAACTTAAGAAGGAAAAGATAATTTTCTACGAAAAACCCGACTTTTCAACAAAATATGTGAAGCTTTAACAAAACAGTTAAATTTTCAATTTAAAAAGACGAATTTTTACCAGATCGTCGAATTTTGAACAAGAAAATATCGATTTTCCACTAAAAATAAAACAGTTAAATTAGAGAATTCACGGTAACAAAAAAAAAACGGGTTCACAACTATTATTTTATTTTTCAATCAAGGAGATGAATATCCAATTAAAAAGATAGATATTTAACTGCAGCACTTTAATTTTCAACCATGAAGATGAATTTTCAAAGACGAAGATTAATTTCTAAATAGAAAGAATCATTTTTCAAGAAAAAATATAACGTTTCAACGAAGAAGTCACATTCCGGACTTAATAAAATAATTATTTGCAACGGAAAATGGAACAGTAACATTTTTAGTTAGAAAAAAAAACAACTTTAAACCGAGCAAAAGAGTTATACTAAAACGAATAAACTGCAACTGAATAAGTTGAGTTTTGAACAGATAAATTAACTTTAACTGAAAAAGATGAATTGTTAACGAAGATTTGGATACTTAAATTTTAAAATGAAAAAAACATATGTTTAACCAAACAATGCTCGACTGAAATGAAAAATGTTTTACTGTATAACTTGAACTGTTAACTGTGAAGAAGAATTTCTAAGGAAGAATATTAACTTCCGAAGGAAAAGATTATTTTCTACGGAAAAACCGACTTTTCAACAAAATATGTGAAGTTCCAACAAAATAATTGAATTTTTAATTTAAAAAAACAAATTTTCACCAAACCCTCGATTTTGAACTAGAAAAAATCAATTTTCACTAAAAATTAAACAGTCAAATTTTCAGTTGGAGAAATTGATTTTTAACCAAACTGATGAATTTTCAGGTATAATGATCAATCTTCAAATGAATAGATGTATTTTAAGCAAAACGATAAATTTTCGACCATAAAGAATAATTTTCTACAAAAAAGGCAAATTTCTCATGAAGTGAATAAATTCTCAAAGAAATACTTTAATTTTTAGATTCAGAAAAAAATGTTCAACTAAATACTTGAATTTTCACCATAAAAATATGAATTGATTTCTAACAAACAGTTAAAATTTCAATCAGAGATGGATTTTGAATCGAAATATTACAACTTTAACATCAAAATTGAACTCTCAACAAACAAGTTTAATTTTTAAACAAGTAGTTGATTTTTCAACACAAAATTAATGAATTTGCAATGAACAATGTAAACAAGATTTCTATCATAATTCAGGGATATTTATTCTTCCGAATACTACTTTTACTCTAAAGACTGCTTGAAGTACTTTGTTTTTTTTTTTAAATTATGAAGAGGGAAAATCGTGACGAATTTTGAATTAGAGGAACGATTTCTCAAAATTCCTCCCTTCTAAATCCGAATAATAATTAGTTTGAATAGTTCCCACTCCCTGCCCTCAAATAAGAACTATAATTATTTTCTGAAATTCCCTGTCACAAGTCATATGAATGAGGAAAAGCAAATGAAACATGTCAATACATTTTTCTTTTAAATTTGAGTAACAATTTTTTCTGTATGTTTGAGCTGACATCAATTCGATTATCAAATTTGAGTCGGCTAAAAAAATCTCACAGAGCAACAAACTCGTAAAACGTTTTTCTTATAACGGAAAAAATGAAAATTCTTCATCTCATGATGTAAAGGTATATTTATATATTTTTAGAATCAGATTGAAGGAACGTTACATTCTTTGAATCAAATTATGAGATATCTTTTTGATTCATAAAAAGAAATCAATTCTCGTATTTTTTCGGTACAATTTTTAATAGTCTTGGTTGCGTCAAGAAATTTTCCGGTTTTTCAATTGAATTCCTCGTCATTTCCCGTTTTTTTCACGGCCAATGAAATTCCCGGTCCATTCCCGAACTTTACCGGTCAAGTCGCCATCCTGTCATTCAGAATTTTATCTGATTAAGAATTTTTTTTCAAGATTTCAAACAGAGTTTACTAACACAAAAAACATTGTGGAATGAAATTTCTCTATTCAGAGTAATAAAATTTGACAGACTTGATTTGACTGGTTTCCATTCATTCAATGGGATTGGAAATCGTACAATTTTAACACTTGAAATTTTTAGATAATTCATAATTCTTAAATTGAAAAGTGTAGAGCTTAAAGTGCTTTTGAAATGGAAAATAAACCACTTCTATCTGGAAAGTGCAATATTGTACAATAAATTCAAGCTTTTGAAATTAGACAATTTTCAAATAAAAACCATTTTAAATTGTATAATCCTATAGCTGAAGTCACCGAAATTGAACAGTTTTTATTTGCAGATCTTTAAACATAACAGCGTTCCGAATGGAATGTCACCAAATTCAGTTTACTCGAAATTCGAACATTCAAAAATGAAGGCATTCACATTTGAAGCAATACAAATTTTTAACACAGTTTTCAATGCTTTAATATATGTTCTATAACTTGAACGCTCTCAATTTTCAATTGGTTATTTCTCGAAATTTTAATCGCAGTCTATTCGATTTTTATGCACGAAAAATATAATTATTTGAGTAGTAAAAGGCTCGATTTTCCAGAAATTGTTTTGAAACTGTACAATTTTGAACGATATAAACTTGAAACAAAAGGCAAGCATTTATTTATCATTATGCAACATTGAGCTATTTTTTAAAACTGAACGATTTTTAAATCCTCCAATTAAAAACTATTTGAAAACTGAAAGTTCTCCTACGTTGACCCGATTTTTATAATGAAACAAATTTAAAGACATTAAACTTTAAAACTTGCAGCTATCAAGGCTTTTAGTCTCATATAAACTTGAAGAATTCAATTCTAAAACATTCAAAATTGAACGGCTTCATCAATAATCTCTACATTTCAACAAATTTGAATGAGAGTTACGAATTGGAAAAAAATTCCAGATGAAAAAAAAAGAGTACTCCATTTTCCCGGTTTTTCCGAACGATGATTTTGTGATAGAATTCACAACAAAAAAATGAAATATGAACCAAATTATCATTTTCAACCTCTAAAGTTGAATTTCAAAAATATAAAGTTTCCAGCAAAAGATTTGAATTTTCATCGAAGACATATTTTTTGGCAAGGAAGAAAAGAATCGCCACCCAAATTGATGCATTTGCAAATTAAGAAAAGAATATTTGCACCAAAAATAGAATGGTCAAAATTTTTAGTTGAAAAAATTTATTTTTAACTGAAAAAAACGAATTTTTCCAACGAAACAAATAATGGATTTCCAACCAAGAGGATCAATATTCTACTAAAAGAACGAATTTTTAGCAAATCAGTTGAATTTATCACCAAAATAGATTTCTTCAACGAAATAGTGAAATATTCAACAAAATAATTAAACTTTTAGCAAAATATATTAATCTTCAACCTAAAAAGATGAATTCCAAACAAGTAAATTGATTTGTTTTGCTACCAAAAAATGCATTTTTCAACAAAATACAAGACTTCTTTTAGACAGAATGGTCAAATTTTTTTCTGGAGAAAATTACTTCTCAACCATAAATGGCATAGTAAAATTCTTAATATAAAAAATTACTCTTAAGCGAGTAAAGAAAAATTCCAAATCAGTTGAGCTCCATGAAAACAGACGAATTTTGACAAAGCAGTTGAATCTTCAACCGAAAAGATGAATTTTCCCCACAAAGAGACGCAATTTGCAAAAGATACATAAATTTTTAATCAAAGAGGTAAATCTTGAAGGAATTGTTTTCAAGGAAGTGATTGAATTTTCAACTATGATAGATAAACATGGAACCAAATATTTGGGTTTGCAACCATGAAAAAGTTTTTGCAAAAAAGAAGAATTTATGCAACAAAATGCATGAATTTTCGGCTAAATAGTCCAATTTTCAACCAGAGATGTGGTTCTCAAAAATAAATTAATTTGAAACAAGGCAGTTCAAATCTCAAACAAGTATCTGAATTTCCAACCGAGGAAGATAAATTTATAATTTATCGAATAGTTAAATTTTTTTATGAATCGTTGAATTTTTAAGCATAAAGGTAAATATTTTAACCAGAAAAAAAGAAATTTCATTAAAATAGCTTAACTTCAAATCCAGTACATGAATTCATAACAAAAATGTCAATTTTAGACCAAATCCTAGAAATTTGTACTAAAAAGATATACATTTTATATCACTAACAGTTGAACTCGCCAAGATAGACCAGTCTCCAACCAATATGTTGAATTGGAAACAAGAAAAAAAATGAAAATGGTAGCAATGAATGAATTAAAATAATAAATAAAATCCCTCTATTACCAAAAATTGAAGATATAAAAGAAAAACCATGGAATTTTGACAATATGATTAACTTATAATCGAAACTAGATATACTTTTCACAAAAATGAATAATCTTCAAGTAAAATAATGAATCTCCAACTGACGTACATACAATTTTACTTAAAAAAGAAACATAAGAGTTCACCTTTGAAGCAAGTTAAATTACGTAACGGATTTGAGGGCCTCTGAAC
>WSXT02049667.1:0-13021 GCA_011762715.2 Neuroterus valhalla
GGAAGATCTAACAGAGAAGATTAAATCCTCGAGTAGGTATAGGTTTAGAGGAACTCGGCGGTAGGCTTAGGTGACCTCTTTCAGACCAGTATTTAGTGGCACGGTAATTAGAGGAACTGTACTACGCCCGTTTGCCTTTCGTTACGGTTTTGCGGAAAATCTCGGCAACGTCCTTCATTCCTGGACGAAGGCCGTAAAGTCTCGCCAAGATAAGTCTGGCTATTCAAGTAACTTGTATACACACACAGGTGTCGCCGGTGAGGATTTTATTGCTCGCTGGCGAAGCCGATGTCTTTCAGGTGACCAGGACAATAGGGATGATGTTGCGACCGCCTGGCGAAGAGGTACATACGTCCTCGTCGTCGCAGTCAGCCACGTCCTGGAATCGCGATTGGAATTGGCAGTAATTCCGCTCGCCTTAACTCGCCGCTTTATTTCCCCTTGACAGGTACATAAAGTCGGAAAACGACGAGCTTCAGCCACGGGTACATACTTACCAAAGAGGCGCGGCTTGATCCCTGGCCTTCGATCATTGGCTACGCCCCTGCTACGTGTACACAGGTACTTATTTGAATAACTCGCGGGCCAACCAACCTCACACGGAAAACCTCTATCGGCTCTATCCGTTCCCGAAAAGAACTTTTTTTTATCAGGAAAGTTGCTGAAACTTCAACTTTCTTAATCGCAGGATGAGCTTTAAGCATAGTCAGGGTGGCGACACACAGTGGTCCAGAAATTGATTTTCACGGACAAATTCGTGTAGAAGTCGTACTTTTCACCTGATTTTGAGTTTTTTATTATGAATACTCAGCATTAAATTTCTGATAAACGTAAGGTGGGCAATTTCCTTTTTTTTTGTTCAAACAAATTGCTGTGCTAGTAAATATGACGGAAAAAGTATAGGAAATGTCAAATAATTATTTTTTATTGAAGTGGGAACAACGTGACTATACTCTAAATCATCAAAATTGCATAGAGGAAGATTAACTAAATGTGAATGATTTGTTTAATAAATAAAACATTTGTTTGAAACAAATTTTATAAACAAATATGTGGTTTCTCCCTTCTCACCAGCGCGAATTTTTGTTTGTTGATGGAAACGAAAGAAATTCACAGAAAGTACTATATAATCCGAGAAAAGTTAAAAAATAATGTTAATGATTGTTTTAAACGAAATACGTTAACATAAAGTCGAAATGTACTTTTTTTGTAGAAAATTTCCTTTCTCAATCACACGATACGTTAAGGACAAATGGATGTTACAGTGATATAAATTTCACCTTTTGATTATTAACTACAATTTTCATTAACAAATCATATAAACTAATTGTCCAAATATGAATTTTTCATCCGAATTTTTTTCTCCTCAATCATACACTACTGCCAAAGCCTGTTGGATACAACATTTCTACAAATATTACTTCCTAATTGTTTACTGTGATTGTTATTTACAAATTACAAAAAAAATTCTCCAAATATAAATTTTTCAAAAGAACTTTTTTTCTTTGAAATACAGTGCTGCAAAGCCTAAGGGATACGAAATTGTTATAAATATATCCTTACAATTGTTTACTTTATTAGCTATCGACGAAATATATCAACCAAATTCTCCAGATATGCATTTCGTCACAAAAATTGCTAATACAGTGCTTTTTCTAATGCTTTTTAGTCATAAAAATTACAGTAAACAATTAGAAGGTAAGATTTATAACAATTTACTACCCCTGGATCTTTACCAGTGCCGCATTATTATGGAAAAAATTTGAGTGAAAAATGCATATTTGGAGAATTTGGTTTATATATTTCGTTGATAGCTATTAAACTAAACAATTGTAAAGATACATTTATAACGATTTCATATCTTTTAGACTTTACAGCACTGTATTTCGAATAAAAAAAGGTCTTATGGAAAATTTATATTTGGAGAATTTTTTTGTCTAATTTGTTAATAGCAATCACAGTAAACAATTAGGAGGTAACATTTGTAGAAATGTTGTATCAAACAGGCTTTGGAAATAGTGTATGATTGAGGATAACAAAATTCGTATGAAAAATTCATATTTAGACAATTAGTTTATATGATTCGTTAATAAGAATTAGAGTTAATAATCAAAAGGTGAAATTTATATCACTGTTACATCCATTTGTCCTTAATCGTATCGTGTGATTGAGAAAAGAAAATTTTCTACAGAAAAAGTACATTTCGACTTTATGTTAACGTATTTTGCTTATAACAATCATAAACATTAATTTTTTAACTTTTCTCGGATTATATACTACTTTCTGTAAATTTCTTTCGTTTTCATCAACAAACAAAAAATTTGCGCTGATGAGAAGGTAGAAACCATATATTTGTTTATCAAATTTGTTTGGAACAAATGTTTTGTGTATAAAACAAATTATTCACATTAAGTTAATATTCGTGCATGCAATTTTTATGATTTAGAGTATAGTCATGTTGTTTCCACTTCAATAAAAAATAATGATTTGACATTTCCTACTTTTTCCGTCATATTTATTGACACAGCAATTTGTTTGAACAAAAAATGGAAAATCACCTACCTTGCGTTTATCAGAAATTTATGGTGAGTATTTTTGAAAAAAATCGATATCAGGTGAAAAGTACGACCTCTACACGAATTTTCCGCGAAAATCCATTTCTGGACCACTGTGCGACTTGACCGGGAATTCAATTAAAAAACCTTGAATTTACTTGACTCAACCTTGACTATTGAAAATGCTACCGGAGAAATACGAGAAATCACCACTTTCTTTTCATGAATCAAAAAAAGATCTTAGCATTTGATCTAAAGAATGTAACGTTCTTTTAATCTGATTCTCAAAATATTTAAATATATCCGTATGTCATGAGAGGAAGACTTTTTATTTTTTTCCATTATGAGAAAAACGTTTTGCAAATTTGTTGCTCTGCCAGATTTTTTTATATGACTCAAATTTTATAATCAAATTGATGATAGCCCAAACCTACAAAAAGAATCATTATCTTCATTTTTCATGAAAAAATGTATTTATCATTTTTTATTTGCTTTTCCTCATTTATCTGACTTTGGACAGGGGATTTCAGAAAGTAATTATAGTTTTTATTTCAGGTCAGGGAGTTTCATTGAAGAAGTAGAATTTCACTTGGAACAGGGAATATTCGTATTAGGAAGGGAGGAATTTAAAAAAATCGTTCCTCCCATTGATAATTTGTCACAACTTCAAAGGTCCCTTTTTTAATTTAAAAGAAAGAAAGTTCTTCAAGTAGTCTCAAGATTAGGATTAGTATTCCGAAAAAGAAATATTTCAGAATTATGATAGAAATAAACTTTTTTACATTGTTCATTGCAAATTCATCCTTTTTTAGTTGAAAAATCAAATTCTCTGTTTGCAATTCAAACTTGTTTGTTGAAATTCAAATTTTGCTGATGAAGTTGCAGTAATGCGATTCAAAATTTACCTCTGGTTAAAATTGTTACTTCTTTGTTAAGAATAAATTCATCTTTTTTTTGGTAAAAATTCAAGTATTTAGTCAAACATTGATTTTTGGATTTGAAAATAAAACTATTTCTTTGAGAATTTATGTACTTCGTGAAGAATCGCCTTTTTTGTAGAAAATCGATTTTTATGATTTAAAAATTCATCTTCTTGCTTAAAATACATCTATTCATTTGAAAATTCATCATTATACCTGAAAATTCATCAGCTTGATTGAAAACCAATTACTTCAACTGAACATTTTTCTGTTTTGTTATTATGAAAAATTGATCTTTTCTAGTTCAAATTCGACATTTCGATGAAAACTTGTCTTTTTGAATTGAAAATACAATTATTTCGTTGAAACTTCACATATTTTGTTGAAACTTCACATATTTCGTTGAAAAATTGATTTTTTGTGGAAAATGATCTTTTCCTTTGGAAGTTCATATTTCTCTTAAAAAATTCTTCTTTACGGTTAACAATGTCAGTCATGCAGCCAAACATTTAGTCTTATTTTTGGTTTGAAATCAGTTTTCCAACCCAAAAATGTCCCTATTCCATTCTTATTTGAAAATTTTTATTTTCGTGGTTCAAATTTCAACCATTGTATGGTAGTATATTATCTTTTTCTTCGAAAGTTAATATATTTCTTCAAAAGTTCTTCTTTACAGTTAAAAATTACAGTTATACAGTCAAACATTTTTCATTTTAGTCGAACATTGATGTTCTCTTATGTTTGGAAAATTAATTTTTTGACAAAAATTGAACTATACTAGTTAAATGTTCTTCATTTCAGTTCAAAATTCGTCTTTCTGTTTTAAAATTCAACTACTCCAGGTAAAATTTACAATTTCATTTGATTCTTCGTCATTTTGTGTAAAAATGTAATAAATTCTTTGGAAGTTAGTTCTTTTTTAAGTGAGCCTTTGTGTTATAAGTATTTTTTTTTCACTGAAAATTTAACTCATTAAAATTGGAAATTCCCTAATTTCAGTTGAAATCTCATTTGTATAGTTGAACATTCATTTTTTTATTTTAAAATTTGAGTATTCAAATTTTTGTTAACAATTTACCTTTGTCAGTAGAAGTTAATTTATCCGTTCGCAAAATCAACTCCTTCACTTGAAGATTCTTTGTTTCCATATAAAACTCCTATGCTTGGTTTTTTTTTGTAAATTTAAATATTCTTGTAAAAATTTATTCATTTTGCAATATTCAATCTGTTGTGTTAAAGGATGTTCAGAATGAACGTCATGAATAAAAATAAATGTTTTCGTTTTATATCAAATATAAATACTTTAGAAGATAGAACTTTTTTGCACGGAACGCTGAGATAGAACCTTTTTGTATTGGCCGCCGAGATAGAACCTTTTTGAATTGGCTTACAAGATACTACCTTTTTGAATTTTGATAAAGATAGAACCTTGCTGCTTTAACCGCTGAGATAGAACCTTATTGTTAGCGGCCGTCGAAGTAGTATTCCAAAGGAGAAATATTTCTGAATTGTATTAGAAAACTTGTTCACATTGTTCTTCAGGGATTCATCCTTTTTTAGGTAGGAAATAAATTACTTGGTCAAAAGTTGAACTCTTTTGTTGTAAATTGGATTTATCTGTTGAAGATGCAGTATTTTAATTTGAACTTCACCTCTGGTTGAAAACAATCATACTCTGTTGAAAATCAATTTATCTTATGTGAAAATTTGAGTATTTAGTTGAACATTCATTTTTTATTGAAAAATTAAACAATTTCTTCAAGAATTTACTTACTTCATGGGAAATTCGCCTTTCTTGTATAATATTTACCCTGTATAATATTATTCCTTATGGTTAAAAATTAATCTTTTTTGCATACAATAATCTATTCTAGTTGAAGATTCATCATTCTTCCTGAAAATTCATCAGTTTGGTTGACACCTAATTTCTCTCCCTGAAATTTTTACTGTTTTATTTTTAGTGGAAAACTGATCTTCTCTGGTTCCAAATTCGACAATTTGTATGGAGATATGTCTTTTTCAATTGAAAATTGAATTGTTTCGTTCAAAAATCGATTTTTGGGTAGAAGATTCTTTTGTTGCTCGAAAGTTAATTTTCTTGCTTAAAAATTGTTCTTCATGGTTCACCATTCAAGTTATACAGTTACATTTTTTTGGATTTTAGTCGAAAATTCATCTAGTTTAAAACTGTTATGTTTGGTTTAAAAATAATTTTTCAATCTCAAAATGTTAGAATTCCATTTTTTGGTGGAAATCATTATTTCAATTGTTTGAAATTCAGGCATTTTGTTGGAAAATGGTATTGTTTGGTTTAAAATAAATTTTTGGTCAAGAATTCAACTATTCTAGTTGAAGTTTCATCATTTTAGTTGAAAATTCGTCTTTCTGGGTCAAAATTCAACTACTACAATTAAACATTTAGAATTTTGTTTGAATGTTCCTCATTTTGTTTAGAAATATAACAGTTTTTTCGAAAGAATGTTTTTGTTCTTTTGAATTTTAGTCGTTTTAGGTTATAAGTAATTTTTTCCAACTGGAAATTTAACGTATTCCGTTTAGAAATTCCATACTTGCATTCTAAACTTCATTTGTTTGGTTAAATATTTATAATTTTAGTTGAAAATTCATCTTCTTGGTTTGAAATCTAACTATCCCAGTTGAAGATTCAAAATTCTGGTAAAAAAATTCATCACTTTTGTTGAACACTAAACTATTTTGTTCGAAATCCATTTATTTTTTGCTATCGTATTATAATTTTTCGATGCCAACTTTAACTGTTCCAATTCTTGTAAGGAAAATGATTTTCTCCGTGGGAGATTTAAGTATTTTTTTTTCAAAATCATTTTATTTTGCAATTTTCGATCTGTTGTATTAAAGGGTTTTCAAAATGAACGTCATGAACTATAATAAATGTTTGAATTCTGTACCAAATATGAATATTTTACTTTTATTTGAAAAACTGGTAAACTGGGAAAAATTTCACTGGGAAAATTGAAAAACTCGACCTGGAATTGGAGATCGTCCGCTAAATCGCAACCCTGAGTCACCATAAGTTACTTTTTTACAGGAAACAGTCATTAAGAAGTTTTTGAACCTTTCAGACTCTACCCCATAATTACTGATAAATAAACTCTCCTTTTTATCGGCTTTTGAAATTCTGTTTAATATTGAACAGAGGTACAGCATATGGCGAGTCAATTAGATTGCAAAATTTACAATAAAAAAACAAGTTGAACATTTCTAACCTTAAGTTTCGTAAAGACTTTTCCTTATTTTACACAAACAACAAATCCATATTCATTAATGAAAAATCGATGTATAATATTTGTAACTGTAAAGTGTCGGACTATGTAACCTAGTATTCTGAGGGAATGAACCCAGAGCATATGACAAACATGATAAGCCTTTATCAGTAACGGAGGGCAATTATTTTAGTACCAAGTGCATGCAACTTACGTGAGGCAACCTCGTTACAATCACAAGCGGAATTCTAAACAAGAGATATTAAAAATAATTACCTTACTGGAAATTACACAATAGTGTGCAACATCACTATCGTTGAAATAACAGATGTTGGAAGTTAACAGCAACACCTAATAAGAGGGAGAATGTCAAGATAACGTTTTTATTAAAAGCGCATAGACAATAAGATTACAATCTTGGAAATGTATATTTTAAAGCGCGTGAACAATCACAATCTTTGAAATAAAGGGTACTTCAAATTGATTTATAGAAATGCAAGAAAAAAATTCGATTTGTTCGCGAAGAATATAAATATCCAGATACCTAATTCATATTCAATAGTTACGTATTCAGCAACATGTTTCATGTCGCTGATTTTATTTGATATGTCAAGAGTATAAAAATGAACTTAACGAATCGTAAAATTGTACAGTTTCTTCAATCTGATTTTCAAAATATTTAAATACGTCATAAGAGGGAGAATTTTTTTCTGTTATACGGAAAACGTTTTGCAAATTTGTTGCTCTGCGAGATTTTCTTATCTGACTCAAATTTTATATGTAATCGAATTGATGCTAGCCCAAACCTACAAAAAGTTTTATTATCTTAATTTCTTCAAAAAAATGTATTTATCACGCTTTATTTGCTTTTCCTCATTTATCTGACTTGAGACAGGGGATTTCAAAAAATAATGATAGTTTTTATTTTAGGGCAGGTAGTTCCAGCGAAGAAGTATAATTTCACTTGGGACGGGGAATTTTTTACATGGAACGGGATTTTTTTATACTAATAGATTATAATTCGGATTTAGACGAGAGGAATATTGAAAAATCGTTCCTCCAATTCAAAATTTGTCACAATTTGGAAGTTCCCTTTACCTAATTATAAATAAAGAAAGTACTTCAAGCAGACTTCAAATAGAAGTAGTATTCCGAAGAAAAAATATTTCAGAATTATGATAGAAAGCTCGTTGACATTGTTCCTTGAGGATTCATCATTTTTGAGTTGAAAAATCTACTACTTGTTTGAAATTTGAATTTGTTTGTTTGGAATCGAAATTTCATGTTAAAGTTGCATTATTTCGATTCCAAAATCACCTCTGATTGAAATTGTA
Source organism: Neuroterus valhalla (assembly GCA_011762715.2). Classification (NCBI taxonomy): domain Eukaryota; kingdom Metazoa; phylum Arthropoda; class Insecta; order Hymenoptera; family Cynipidae; genus Neuroterus; species Neuroterus valhalla. Next base: position 8,052 of record WSXT02049667.1, read on the forward strand.
ATTACTTTGAGAAATTACTTAATCTTTTCTGGTGAAAAATTCAATTATTTAGTTGAAAATTGATTTTTGAATTTGAAAATAAACTATTACTTTGAGGATTTATGTACTTTGTGGAAAATTTGCCTTCTTTGAAGAAAATTAATCTTTATGGTTGAAAATAAATCTTTTTGGTTAAAAATCATCTATTCATTTAAAGATTCATCATTATACCTGAAAATTCAACAGTTTTGGTTAAAAATCAATTACTTCTACTGAAAATTTATCTGTTTCATTTTTAGTAGAAAATTGATCTACTCTAATTCAAAATTCGCCATTTTGGTTAAAATTTCTCTTTTTAATTGAAAATTCAATTATTTAGATAAAACTTTACATATTATGTTGAAGAATCGATTTTTGGTAGAAAATGATCTTTTTCTTTAAAAGTTAATATTCTTCTTCAAAAATTCTTCTTTACAGTTAACAATCGAGTTAAACAGCTAAACATTTTTCGTTTTGGTCGAACATTCATCTAGTTGAAAACTCTTATTTCTAGTTTTAAATTAATTTTTCAACCCAAAAATTTCACTATCCCGATTTTGTTTGAAGATTTTCATTTTTATGGTTCAAATTTCAACCATTTTGTTGAAAAATTGTATTTTTTGGTTGAAAATCAGTTACTTCAACTGAAAATTTTTCTGTTTCATTTCTATTGAAAATTGACGTTTTGTAGGTATAAATCAACATTTCGTTGAAAACTTTGTCTTTTTGAATTGGAAATTCAATTATTTCGTTGAAACTTCACAAATTTTCTTGAAAAATCGATTTTTTTAAGACAATGATCTTTTTCTTTGAAAGTTAATATTCTTCTTCAAAAATTCTTCTTTACGGTTAACAATTCCAGTTGAACAGCCAAACATTTTTCAATTTCGTCAAACATTCATTAATTAACATCTCGTAAACATTCATTTAGTTGAAAACTCTTATTTTTGGTTTGAAATTAATTTTTGAACCCAAAAATGTCACTATTTCATTTTCCTTTGAAAATTTTTATTTTTATGGTTCAAATTTCAACTATTCTGTTGAAAAATTGTATTTCTTGGTTGAAAATCAATTCTTTCAACTGAAAATTCATCTGTTTTATTTTTATGGAAAATTGATCTTTTCTAGTTCAAATTCGATATTCCGCTGGAAATTTGTGTTTTTTAATTGGAAATTCAATTATTTCTTTGCGATTTTACATATTTTGTTGAAAAATCGATTTTTTATATAAAATTATCTTTTTCTTTGAAAGTTATTATTCAAAATTAATAGTTAGATAGTTAATATTTTGATAGTTAAAATTAACAGTTAATATTCAAAAATGTCACTATTCCATTTTAGTTTGAAATTTTTTATTTTTATGGTTCAATTCCCAACCAAACTGTTGAAAAACTGTATTTTTGGGTTGAAAATCAATTACTTCAACTGAAGATTTATCTGTTTCATTTTCAGCAAAAATGGATTTTTTCTAGTTCAGATTCGACGTTTCGGTGAAAATTAGTCTCTTTGAATTGAAAATTCAATTATTTCGTTGAAACTTCACATATTTTGTTGAAAAATCGATTTTTTTGTAAAAAATGATCTTTTTCTTTGGAAGTTAATATTCTTCTTAAAAAATTCGTCTTTACGGTTAACAATTCAAGTTAAACAGTCAAACCATTTTCATTTTAGTCGAACGTTCATTTAGTTGAAAACTCTTATTTTTGGTTTAAAATTAAGTTTTCAACCCAAAGATGTCACTATTCCACTTATGTTCGAAAATTTTTATTATTGTGGTTCAAATTTTAACCATTCTGTTGAAAAATTGTATTTTCGGGTTAAAAATCAATTACTTCAATTAAAAATCTATCTGTTTCATTTTGATGAAAAATTAATCTTTTCTAGTTCAAATTCTACATTTGAGTGAAAATTTGTTTTTTCGAACTAGAAATTTGATTATTTTGTTGAAACTTTCCATATTTTGTTGAAAAATCGATTTTTTGAAAAAAAATTGTCTTTTTCTTCGGAAGTTAATATTCTTCTTCAAAACTTCTCCTTTACGGTTAGCAAATAAAATTATACAGCCAAACATTTTCCAACTTAGTCGAACATTCATTTAGTTGAAAACTCGTATTTTTGGTTTAAAATTAATTTTTCAACCCAAAGATGTCACTGTTCCATTTTTGTTCAAAAATTTAATTTTTATGATTCAAATTTCAACCATTCTGTTGAACAATTGTAATTTTTGGTTGAAAATCAATTTTTTGTCAAAAATTGAACTATAGTGGTTAAATGTTCATCTTTTCAGTTGAAAATTCATCTTTCTGGTTTAAAATTCAACTACTTCAGTTGAAAAATTACAATTTCATCTGATTCTTCATCATTTTGTGTATGAGAGTAATAATTTGTGCAACAGTTAGTTTTTTTTGGTATAAGTGATTCTTTTAAGATGAAAATTTCACATATTCCAAGTGAAAATTCCATAGTTTCAGTTAATTTGTCTGTTTGAAAACTCAACTTCTTCAGTTAAAGAATTTTTGGTGGAAAATAATTATTTTTTTACTTTTAAATTCAACTATTTTGTTATAACATTATATTTTTTTCTTAGAAAATAATTCTTTCTATTCGGAAATTGATCTTCCTGTTTGAATATTCGCCTTCAAGTTTTGAAACTCAAGTGTTCCAGTTGAATATTTAACTTTTTAGTTGAAAATTCATCTCATTGTTTTGAAATTTAACTCTTCTGTTTAAATATTCATCATGTTATTTGAAAAATGAACTCTTTTGTTTAAAATCGATTGTTTTTTTTTATTATCATGTAAGCGTTATATGGCAAATGTAAATATGTTTCTTCTAGTTGACCGGAAAAATTAAAAACTTGACCGAGAAAACCGGGAAATGACCGGGTATTCGAAATCTACCACCTTGAGTAGAATTTAATCATGTTTCACAGAATATCCAACCTCTAATTTTAATGAAGCATTGATCTGAAGAGATTACGACGCTTTCGATAAATTTATTTTATTGTCAATAAAGATTATTCTTAATTGACATTTTGCAGTTTGAAATTGAAAAAATCCGTTGGCAAACTAAAATTTACTGTTCCTTGACTCTGATGAGCAGAAAAGACCTTGTGAAAGCCTGATCCAATCGGAAGAACTATGCGGTAAAAAGAGGATGTATGACCAGAGCCGAAAGCAATCGCGAATGAAAAGCAAAATCGTATATTTCTTACGTTTCGTTCGAATTATCGATTTAACATTCCAGGACAAAGGTCACTGATTAATCACATGGTCGGAAGGCTCGGAAGCTACTTAACGGATTTTTTATATATGGGTAATTCTCCACAGTATTTTTGAAGCTCTTGAAGGTTTATGAAGAATTACAATTTTTTCTAAACATATCAATGTTAATGCAATTTCCACAACATATGCACGCAAATATAAGTGTCCATGGATATATTTTTGTGGTAACGTCGAATACATACACAGGAAAGTGTAAAAAAAAGTCTACGAAAACCTTGCGTATTTTAGTAGTATCCATCGACGTAATTGACAATCATTTATGTATTTATTTAACAAATTTAATGAATAAAAGATAAGAATATTTATATGAACGGGAGAATAGGATATGGGGGAATAGGGGCAATAGGATTTTTCAATCTTTTCTACTTTAAAACTTTGGGAACAATTTTTATGTTATAAGAATGTAGAGAGATGATGAAGTCTAATTTTTTCACAGAACACAATTTGCACGAAAACATCTAAGTTTACACTTTCAATCAGATTTACGAGTAAGATTTTCGCAAAACATGTTTAATGATAAACGTTCATGTTTTCACTGAATTTAAGTTGGTAAACAATAATGGGTAATGCAGCTTAGAATCAAACCAAAGATATTAAATTCTTTGGTTATACTAGGCTAGATTATATGAACGTAACCTCTGTTGATCTGACAAACAAAATTTAGGATTGTAAGAAATCCAAAATTTAACCAAATGAAAAGAATATTTTTCCGGTTTTTTCTATAAAAATCATATTATTCGTTTATTTCGGTGATTTTATGATAAAAACAAAATAATTTATCCAACAAAAAAAAATCCGTTCCCATACGTTTCCTGCAGAAGTTTTTCAGAGAGGCACAGTTGAATGTCAGGCTGCCTCCTGATGAGCTGAAAGTAATGTTACGTCAATGGAGGTTACGTTGATGGAAAACAACATAAAAATTATTTTGTTGAGAAGTACGAAAATTGATGAAATTTTTCTTCTCAATCTCATGCGGCACATCCAGATCTTTTTATTCGTAAAAAATGTTCACAAAGTTGCAACGTTTCGGTAACTTTGTAAACATTTTTCACGAATAAAAAAGTCTGCAACTTTTAGGTAACTTTGTGAACATTTTTTACGAACAAAAAAGTCTGGATATGCCGCATGAGATGGAGGAGAAAAATTCCATCTATTTTCCCACTTCTCAACAAAATAATTTTATGTTGTTTTCCATCGACGTAACCTTTCTTGACGTAACCTTACTTTTAACTCGACAGGGGGAAGCCTGGCATTCAACTGTGTCTCTCTGAAAAACTTTTGCAGAAAAGTTATAGGAACGGATTTTTTTTGGATAAATTATTATTTTTTTTGTATCATGAAATCAACAAAATAAACAAATAATATGATTTTCATACAAAAAACCGGAAAAATGTTCTTCTCATTTGGAAAATGTCTGCTTTTATACCATCCTGAATTTTGTTTGGCAGATCAACAGAAGTTATGTTCATATAATCAAGCTTTGGTCTAACTCTAAGCTGTAAACTTAAATGTTTTCGTGCAAATTGTGTTTTGTAAAAACTGTGTTTCGTGAAAACTTTGTTTCATGGAAATGGTATTTATTCAAAAATTCAAACGTTTTTACTGTGTGTCTTTATGTTTTCAGTAGAAAAATAAACAGCGAAATGTCCATGGGTAAAAAACAGAACT
>WSXT02049689.1:0-13021 GCA_011762715.2 Neuroterus valhalla
GTTTTTAAATGAAGATTTTTTCAAAATCTTATAACTCAAAGGTCAATTTAGAAATGTTTATCTTTGCCAGATATGAACTCCAACTTATTCAATTTCAGATTGAAAGACTTTGAGTGCTTATTGACCTATGTTACAACTACAAACTGAAAATTCTATGATTTAAACATTTAATAAATTTCAAATTATCGTTATTTTGAGAGAATATTATTTGGAAATGTTCTATTTCATACACTCTTAATGTCCAAATATTTTATTCTTAACGCTTCCGGCCACGAACGATAACATTTGAAATACTTTCCACGTGCGATTGCTCTATCATCTCAATTTTAATCTAAAATTATTCAATTGCGAACATTTTAAATTCAAAAATTATTCCTATACAAATTCTTCCAATTTGAAGTTGTAATTTTTTTTCAATCTGAAATTATTGAGTATCAAAAGATTCTAATTTGAAGTGATTCAAAAGGTCATTACTCCATGATTAATTCAAAATGCTTACAATTTGAAAAATTCTGCCTAAAAAATTACGAGAAATGACCGCTTTCTTTTTATGATTAAAAAAGAGATCTTATCATTTGACTTGAAGAATGTAACTTTCCTTTATTCTGATTCTCAAAATATTTGAATATATCTATACGTCGTGAGAAAAATTTTTTTTTTTTTTTCCATTGCTCTATGAGATTTTTTTAACTGACTCAAATTTGATAATCGAATTGATGATAGCCCAAACATATAGAAAGAATTATTACCTGCATTTTTACAGAAAAATGTATGTATCACGTTTCATTTTCTTTTCCCCCTTTATCAGACTTGGGACAGGAACTTTCAGAAAATAATTATAGATTTCATTTTAGGGCAGGGAGCTTCAGGGAAGGAGTATAATTTTACTTTGAACAAGGATTTTTTTCATGAAACAGGAACTTTTTAAACTAATTTTATTTCGGATTCAGAAGAGAGGATTTTTAAATATCATTCCTTCAATTCAAAATTTGTAACAATTTTAAAGTCCCCTCTTCCTAATTTTGAGTAAAGAAAGTACTTCAAGCAGTCTTTAGAGTTCTTGAATTACGATAGAAAACTTGTTTACATTGTTCATAGCGAATTCATCCTTTTTTAGTTGAAAAATCAACTACTTGTTTTGAATTAAAACTTGTTTGTTGAAAATCAAAATTTTTTTATTCTCCTCTGGTTGAAATTGTAACCACTTGGTTAGAATCAATTCAACTTTTTTTTCATGAAAATTTGAGTATTTGGTTGAACATTGATTTTTGAATTTGAAAATCAAACTCTTTCTACGAGAAATTATGTATATGTATGTTCGAGGAAAATTTGCCATTTTCGTAGAAAATTAATCTTCATGGTCAAAATTTCATCTTTTTGCTAACAATACATCTATGCTTTTGAAGATTCATCAGTTTGGTTGAAAACCAATTTCTTCAACAGAAAATTTAACTGTTTCATTTTTAGAGGAAAGTTGATCTTTTCTAATTCAAAATTCGACAATTAGATGAAAATTTGTCGGTTTGAATTGAAAATTTAATTATTCGGTTGAAACTCAACACATTTTGTTCTTTTTTTCGGTTACCAAGTCAAGTTATAAATTTAAACATTTTTCATGTTAGTCGATAAAAATGTTGATTTTACTTTTTTGTTTGGGAATTTTCATTTTTATGGTTCAAGTCTCAACCATTTTTTTGAAATTTTTTTTTGCATGAAAATTGATTTTTCGTCAAAAATTGAATTATTCTATTTGAATGTTCATCATTTTAGTTAAAATTCCTCTTTATGGTTTAAAATTCAACTACTTCAGTGTAGCATCTACCATTTCATTTGATTTTTCATCATTTTGTGTAAAAGTAGAATCATTTGTTTGAAAGTTAGTTTATTCCGTTTGTTAAAGTGGGTTTTTTCTTATAATTAATTTTTTTTAACCGAAAATTTAACTTATTCCAATTGAAAATTCCATAGTTTTAGTTAAAAATTCATTTGTTAAGTTAAACATCCCTTTCTTCAATCTAAAATTTGATTACGTAGATGTTATGTTTCGATCTAATGATCTATGTTTACATAGATCAGTAGATCGAAACATAACATCTACGTAATTAATTACTCTCTGATCAAAAACTCAACATCTACATATATATAAAAAATTTGAGCATTCAAATTTTCGTTGACAATTGATCTTTTTCAGTAAATGTTAATTTATCTGTTTGAATAATTAACTCCTTCAGTTGAAGATTCTTTGTTTTAGTATGAAACTCTTATGCTTGGTTTGGAATTGGTTTTCTAGACAAAAAATGTTACTGTTCCATTTTTGGGTGGAAAATAAATATGTTTTGGCTCCAGTTAAAAATGTATCTTTACATTTGAAAATTCATCTTCTTCTTTGAAAAATGAACTATTTGGTTAGAAATCCGTTTCTTTTTGTTATCGTAAATCGATTGTTTTCATTGCAAGTTTAACTGTTCCAATCTATGTAAAAAAAAAAATATTTTTTGTTTTTAAAAATTTGGGTAGGTATTCTTTTCAAAATTGATTCATTTAGCATTGTTTGATCTGTTGTGTTAAAGGACGTTAAGAATGAACGTCATGAATAAAAAAAAGGTTGGGGTTTTGCGACAAATATAAATATGTTACTTCTAGTTGACCGAGAAAATGGTAAAACTTGACAGGGAAGGACCGGGAATTTGAAATCGTCCGCCGAATCGCCACCCTGGTAATAATATATTCATGATGTCGTGAAAAACTGGCCTCTCAAGTGTCAAATTCTTTTTTATTTCTTAATTAAAAAGTCAATTGAGACCATACTATTATTTTATACATAATTTAGATTTGTATCGCTTACAAAAGTATTTCCAAAATTATTTTCACCTTTAGTCCCAATCAGCCATTTTCATGTCTTTTACAATATCCGTATTATCTCTCGGAAGATCTTCTTCCAAACCATTCGTTCTCTTTACTTTCGAAGACTTCATCTTCTTCTTCTCTTTCTTCTTCTGCTGCCTTCTTTCAAATTCTTCTACTGGCATATCGAGATCACTATCGTCTTCACTACCAGCGCGTCTCTTATTTCCTTTCGATTTTCTAAGAGAGGGAAGTTTATAATCAGCTTCCTGATCATTTTGCGTGAGGAGCTTCATTTTCTGTGTTTGATTGATCTTGTACCAAGAATCGTAGAACTTTGCAAGAGGTGCTTTGTCACTTTGCAACCTGGTCTCCCAGTTATGGATTTCTTTCACATTCTTGAAATCGAAAGTCGCCTTGCTGCGTTCCTTTTCGATGAACTTTCTGTTCTCCTCAATCTTCTCCATAAGCTGCTTGATTTTCCGAGAGTAATTCGCTACGTTGCATTTTTTGAGGAAGGCTTTCAGCTGCAAATGGAGATTTAATTGTTAAATTCGAAATCATTATTTGGGTCGTGTACAAAATAGGTGACACACATTAATATTTTTTTTCAGGTTTTCATCTCTTCTTTCCAACTGGACACAATTAAAACTTTCTCAGAAATGGTCATCAACCACGGAAAATTGTCAACAGGGAATATATTTAAATCTTCACAACAAATATATACACATATAAACCACAGAAAAGTTTATTGGTGAATTTTTTTCAATCATGCACTTCAGAATAACCTTCTTAAAAACTATAATTTGATCATATTTATTACCTGAATAACACAAGGAATGTATGCATCTGGGAAATATACTTTGTAACTTTCGTTTGCTGCATTTTCCAAAATGAGTTCGTAGATCGTTTCAATAATACTGTCTTTGAAAGTATTTTCTTGCTGTTCAGTCTTCGATATTTTCAACAAACAAATCAATGACTTGGGCTTCATGGCTGCTACTTTGTGCTTCCTATTAAAATCATAATGGTTCAACACCTACAAAATAGAATATTAATTTGAAATTAAAATATTCTAAATAAATACAAAATATTTGTATAATAAATAGAAATTATTTACCTCGAGCAAAAAAGGCAAGATTGGTATATATGTTCCGGATTCTTTCGCTATATCTATTAGAATTTTCACACAGTGGAATCGTAATGGGTAATATTGGGAAGTTGGAATCATTTTTATTGTTCCAATAATAATCTGTAACAAACATTCGAAATTTATTTTACTTGTATTCAGTTATTATAACCATAATTTACAAAAATTATCTTTTGAATTGATAAAAATAGCGTAGAGTGAAAATGCTCAAATTAATCCACTTTTTCCCAAAATGGGCGCATATAATTCGATAAAAAAAAGTGTTTTGCACATTTGAAAAAATTATGAATCAAGCGAGCATTCTCCTTTCGATGTCTCTATTGCTTACTTGCACGATAGGATAAAGAAGTTGCCTCATCATCGATCCTGGTTTTGAAAGTGCAATCAATTCCGCCCAAAATTTGAGGGAATTTATGTACTGCCAGTTGTAAACGGTGTTGAAGTGTTCCTGAATAAACATTTTTTGTACATTTATCAAACCGACAGAATTTTCCAATTAAAATGAATCTACTTCAGAGAAAAAATCTTACCTTTTTCTTCAAAGTCAGAGCATTCCTCAGATGGATAGCCAGCTGACGAACAAACAAGAAAGCGTGGCTGTACGAAAAATTGCTATCTAGGAGATAAATTTCAGTCAAAGAGCGTCTCATGAAATTTATTCCCGGCAAATTCGAAGCCTTAACAAAGTGGGAATTTTGAACGTATTTGATGTACATCGTCTGGAAGAATGAAAAAAGATGTCTTGTGAACAAATTAATTAGTTTCAAATTAGGCTTCAAAGGCTCCAAATAAATTATTTGAAGCCTTGTAGTCATATCTAATTGTAAAGATAAACTAGTTCTACAATTTGTAGTCTTCGGTTTGAAAGGTCCAAGAAATAAAGACAGTTTGATTTTAGTAGAATTTGGGCGACGTTTTGGACTCGATATGGTCCCTTTCCAAGTCTGTTAAAAAACAAAAACTAAATTGAAAAAAGAAGGAAGATTAATTTTTACAAATTTAAACATAAATTCAAATACATAGTTGCATTGTGAAAACAAGGAATATACAAATTTTTCTTTTTCTCGGAGTACAAAGTTATTTACAAATATAGTGTAAAATTAGTCGGAACAATTTAGAAAAAAACACAGAATGTAAAATAAATAAATGTTTGTAAATGATAAAAAGTATAGTAAACGCAAACTAGTTCTTATTTCATTTCTTAGATATTTATGGATCATAGAAAAAATTAGATGCATATAAAGTCTAGTATTTCATTTTGCTTCGAGGACATACAGTCATCATCAGTAGATCTATTTATCGAAAAATTTATTCTCATTTATTCACGCGAGACTCAAACTTGATGGGTGAATCTTTAAAAATTTGATTTCATAATTCTGGTATGAATTCCTTGAAGCTCGAAAACGAAGACGTCTCAAAATTAATTGTTTTCTCCCTACTGCGAACTAAAGCTAATAAAAATTTGCAGTTTCGCATGAAAGATACGTTTCTCATTCTGAATACAAAACAGTTAATATCAACCAAAAAAGACGAATTTGAAGGAAGAAGGTTGAATCCTTAACCAAAACAGATTGATTTTCAACCAAAAAGATTCATTTTTGAAAAAGTAGTTACACTTTGAACTGATTTCATTACACAAAAAGAAAATTTTCAAGAGAATAGTTCAATTTGCAGTCAAAAATTATTTTTCCGTCAATGAAACAAAAGATTTTAACAAAATTATTGAATATTCTAGCCCGAAATACGAATTTTGTACATAACAGTCAAATTTTTGCCCCGGAAAGATGAGTTTCTCACAAAATACTTCAATCTTCAACGAAAACCGATTAATTTTCTACAACAAGTCGTATTTTCAACCAAAAACGAGAAGGATGTTACTAAAATAGTTCAATTTTCAACAAAAGAGTTGAATTTCTAACATGAGGGAGAAAAAGCTAACCAAACTGTTCGAATTTCCACCAAAAAGTTAAAAATTCATACTTTTACTGTACAACAAATAATGAAAAATCTAATCTTCATCTATACCTAATTACGTAGAAGATCTGAATATGAAGATGCAAAATTCTAATTATAAAGACGCATTTTTTTTATCCAAAAAAACGAATGTTCAACAAAAGTCCAATTTTCTACCGAAAGCGATGACTTTTCAGCAGAGAAGATTTCATTTCAACCAAGTAGTGGAATTTCCAAAAAAAAGATTTTAATTTAAAATTTAGAACGGCGGAATGTAAAAAAAAAGGTGAATTCGCAACGAAAAATGTAATTGACAATTTTTAAAGATGTAGTGAAAGCGACCCTCGTTTTTAATTCATAATTGTATGTTTGATGGTAATCTTGGCTTTGGGGTCATGAGAGAAATTCACTCTGAAAAGAATGTTTTTCAGAAAAATATTTTTTGGGTAGTGATATCTGAGTTGAGTCGGCTGCTGCTTAGCTTTGGCGATCGGAGTACGTTGGTGCTCCTTTATGCTGGTACTGGAGCCGTCGCGTTGGTGACATTTTGACGCTGTGGTATTGCATACCCGGTCCCTATATACCGTAATTTCTCTCATGACCCCTAAGCCAAGATTACCATCAAACATACAATTAGTAATTGACAATCTTCGGATCAGAAAATAGAACTAGGACAGTAGAATTTTCAACTCGGAAACATAATTTCCAACCAGACAGTTTGACACCAACGAGATAGACCTTCAACTAAAAATTTGAATTCTGAACAAAATAGTTAAATCTTCAACGAAGTAGTAAAATTTATATCAAAAGAGAGGAATTTTGAACTAAAATAGGAATAGCAGACTTTTTAATTTGCTTAGGAAGTCATATTTTTTGTAAAATAATTCAATAGCTTGGTTGAAGGGTAAAATACATCTTTAAAAACACAATTTGAGTTTTGTTGAAGATATATCTTTTCGGTGGAAAACGTATTTCACTTTTGGTCCGAACATGACGTTTTCAATCAAAAATTTAACTATTAAGTTGGAAATTCTATATTATTTTGATAACTTGTCTCTCTGATGGAAAATTTATCTCTTTCAGTTAGAAGATTTCCTGTTTAAAAAGAATAAAGAAAATTGTTAAAATGTTGAACTCTTTTGTTGTAAATTCATTTTTCCTATTAAAGATTCACAAGTTCAGTTAAAACTTCATCTCTTTGGTATAAAATGTTATCATTTTTCCGGAAAATTCCTTCTTCTTGTACCATGAAAAAGTAATTTAATCTGAACGGAAAATGCAACTTTTGGATTTTTGGCGGGAAATCGATATTTTTAATTTGAGAAAGATCATTTCAAGATAAAAATTCATCTGGTAGGAAATTAATCTTCTTGAGTAAAATAAAGAACTTTTATTTGATGAATACTCAGTTGATTCATACAAACCGTACATCGCTTAGAAATTAATCTTAATGAATCGAGCTCCGAAAATTCATGAAGATTTTCGAAAAATTGTGGAATTTTCCGGAAATCCATAGAGATTTTCGAGAAATTGTAAAACTTTTCGGAAATTTATTAAAGTTTCGAAGATGTATGGAAATTTATAAAGATTATAATCTTTATAAATTTCTGCAATGTTCCTTAATTTATCAATAATTATTGATAAATTGGGGAACACTGCGGAAATTCGTAAAGGTTCTTGAAAATGTTCGTGAATTTTCGAAAAAGCAGAAAATTTAATCTCCCATCTTAGAGACTGAACTGCTATCTCCAGTTTACAACAACAACCGATCATAACTTCTTTGGTAGAATAAAACGAGTTACGCTTACCCCGAAAGGGATTTGGCTAAATGGTATAATGATAAATAATAATATAATCCCTAATTATTCGACGTATCGTAAAATTTAGCTTAGTGGTGCGGGTAGGCAGAAATGGATAACACGCAACTTCATAATTCACGAATTAACCTCTGAATAACAAGTTTCAAGATTCGAATTATTTGACAAAAATATCGAACTTCATAATTTAGTTGCGGGTGGTTCCGTTCTGTTAAATATAACAAATAAAAACAAACAAAAACAAGCCAATTAGGCTCCATTTCACGATAGACATAATTTTAAAATACAAAAAAAATTTGATAAAACCGTTTTAATTTGCATTATTTTAATTTGAGAGCATTATTACCTTGAGAAGAATTTCAAGGACAGATTCTTTTTGACTTGTTGCCATTTGAAGAATACAGAGGAAAGACACAATTCTGACAGTTTCTTCCCCTGACGACCAGAATTTCAACAAGATTCTTAAGAGAGGTTTTCGGAGGGAAGAATAACATTGAGTGTAGGGCAACATTTGATGAAGATGTTTCAGAAGTGGGGTGATTATGTCCTCCGAAGTTACGCATCGTAGAAGCTGGAAAATAATTAAAGCAGTAAGCAACAAGTATCTACACGCAAAAAAATGCAAGACGCGCCTGGTCACAGGAATCACGACACCGTTGATGCTCGTTTGGTCGTAGCCGTATGGCTTACGAGAGAAAATTGTCACGGTGTGGTACGCTTCAAAGCGCTGCAGTGTCAGCCCAAAACGATGCTCGTCACTGATCGTAAGCACTATAGTTTCGCCGCTCTGTATTACAGGGCCCCGGAACGATAATGCTTACGATCAGTGACGAGCATGGTTTCGGACTGACACTGCAGCGCTTTGAAGCGTACCACACTGCGACAATTTTCTCTGGTAAGCGATACGCCTTTGACTTAAAAAAGCATCATTGGTGTCGTGACTTCTGTGATCAGGCGCGTGTTATATTTTTTTGCGTGTATAGAGCGAATTATTTCAGATTTTTTTTTTTCAAGTTATACCTTGATTAGATCTGTGAGGTAAGATTTGAGTGTTCCTTTCACTTTAACAAATTTCTTCGCCTTGTGAGCTTCAAAACGAGTCTGGGAACCGAGGTTCAGGAATCTTTTGAACGCTTCAGGTAAATTCATCACGCACATTTGAACAACTCCATTGAATACTGAAATTGATTGAAGTATTAAGATTAAGTTAATAAAAATGATAAATATAACTAAAAATATACAAATGAATTCATAGTGTCTACTCAGCGGATTATTTCAAATTTTCGGTTTTCTCTGGATCTGGAAATAGAATTCTTTTTGAAACTTCTACGTCCTAACTGAGAATTTTCATAATTTTGAAAATTCCAAACTATAGTTCTTTTGACAAATATCCTGTTTCAAATCAGCAGAATTATTTCAGTAAATCACCCATTCGAAGTCATGATTGTAATTCTTCAAAAAAAATTCACTGTTCTAAGCAGGAATGTTTCAATTCTTCTCAAGAATCTCCTCTTCTAAGTTAGAATTGAAATTCTTTTCTCGATTTTTCCAGTTTGAGTCAGATTGGACTAGTGTATCTTTTTAGTTTGTACGGTAGACTGGATTCCTAATAGAACGGAGAATATTCAAGTCGAAACATATTGCATTTTCAACATTTTCAACAAAATAGAATTTTCAACAAAAAAATTACATTTTTTACCACGAATCTGAAGTTAAGGCCTGTAAAGATTCATTTGCAACCAATAAGTCGAATTCCTAAACAAAAAAGATTCAACTTCAAGCAAAAATAGTTACGCTTTGAACGAAATAGTTTAATTATACAATTTAAATCCAAAATTATCTTTGGACATCTTGATCAGTTCAAAGAGAAGATTCCCTTTAACCACCAACAATCCTGCCGACTCCGCTAGGATCCAAATATGTAACAAATAAGTCCAATTTTTGACCCAAAAATATGATTTTTCAATAAAATAGTTCAATTTTCAAAAAAATAAATCAATCTTCTCAGAAAATAGTTCATTTTTCAACTCAACTGATAAATCGTTACAACACAATTCATTTTCTTCTAAAAGTTCGACTTGCAATGAAGCAGTTGAATTTTTATCCAAAAAATGATTTTCAAACCTACGAAGATGAATTTTGAACCAGTGGGTCGAATTATTAAACAAAAACCATCAAACGTCAACCAACAAACTGATTTTTAACCAAACAGTTAAACTTCTTGCCAATTGAATTTCTACCAGTAGAGATACATTTCTTGGAACCAAGAAATATTTTTCATTCATGAAAGAAGAAAAATGACAACCAAATTATAGAATTTCCAAGCCAAAAAGACGAATTTTCCACAAAAAAGTTGAGTTTTTAACTCAAAAATATTAATTTTCAATGAAGAAGTTCATTTTCAACAAGATAATTCGATTTTCCATGAAATCGTCCATTTTTGAATCAACTAAAGAATCTTCACTAAAAAGATGTATTTTAAGCAAAGAAGTTCTACTTTCAACAGAGAAATTGAATTTTCAACCAAAATAAATGAAAATTCCAGCCGGAAACTATTCAACCCTATGAAGACAAATTTTCGAGAAAAAGGGTCGCAATTTCAACAAAGCAGTTGAACTTTCAACCAAATAGTAAAAATTTAAATCAACAAAATGAATTTTAAACCAATGAGTCGAATTCTCAAACGAAAAACATGTAACTCCAGCAAAAAACAGTTGCATTTTGGAAAAATTAGTTGAATTTCAAAGCCAAGTAACGATCTTTTTATATAAATTCAGGTAGACACCCTAACCTATCGAGTGATAATAAGGGTATCAAAATAATTTACCAGCGCTGCCGTCAACTCTGTACCGTGAAGGTTCTTTATTTGTTTCCTCATCCATTTTATCTCCAAGTGTTGCTATAGCTGCATGAAAAACTTCAACAGCGGTTTTGATAGTTTTTGCAGTCCTAAAACAAAGAAAAAATGATATTAAATCAGATTATTCTCAATTTTCAAACACTATGTATGATTTGAAAGTTGCTATAAATTGAGGCGCCATATGCAAAAAGGAGATAAAGAACTACATATTTTCCTAAATCACTTGAAAATAAGCGGGACACTGTTGTCCTCCCGTGTATTCAACTCAACCAAATACAACTCTTAACGAGTTACGCTTACCCCGGGAGAGATTATGGCTTAATGGCACAAAAAAAAAAAATTTGAAGAAAATATATCCCTTTTCAGAATTTGATGCTGCATCTTGTTTTTGTGATAGATAAGATACTAGACGGTGCTCTGGAAAGGGTCGAAACTATGTAAGTATAAACCATATTTTACCGCCTAAAATATTTATAAGAATATTTATTCATAAGGTTTTCCATCCTCCTCCCATTACAGGCGTGGAATCGCTCCTTTTGAACGGAGCGAAAACGCTTTATCCGCTGTCGGACAAAAATATTCATCCAAACAAACAACTTTAAGCGTTTTGGGCATTTAGCGAATGTTGAGCAAGCAAAAAGTGTCAGCAAGAGGTTCTTCAGGAAGTTTCAAAGGAGTTTTTTTTTGTAAATTTGGACTTCATTGAAAAAGTAGTTTATTAACTGCTGACGTTTTAATTTTCTGGCGCAATCGACTTTCTCCCCGCATAGACTTCGGCCAAGCCGATAGCCGCTGCCCTAGCACTAAGCGTTATTTTGAAAATATTACCTAGACTTCTGCCGCATTTAGTGTTCTGAGCCGTTTCCACAATAAATTCTAAAAATAGTTAGTTAAATCTCATTCAATTTTTTGATGTTGTAAAGAGCAACATAAGAAAAAGTTGGACGAAAAAAAGGACAACAATTATGATCGAATAAATATTTTTCTCTATGATATAAATTTATCCATACCCAAAAATCATGAATCCATCCAATAATATTATCATCAATATTTCTGCGATACAATTAATTGATCAACTTACTTTTAAATACTGAATTCCTACTTGCTCATAAGAACATCTCTTTCGCACAAACGGTTAAGCTATCAGCCTAACCGTGGTCTACGCAGGAGAAAATCGAACACGCCAGAAAATTGGAAAAAAAACAACGGTTAGTTAAGCACGATTCCAATTGAGCTTAAACTTTGAACAAAATTCTCTGAACCTTCCTGAATTCGATTTACTCCCACAACGCTAAAAACTGCTTGTGCACGAGTTATACAACGACTTGGAAGAAATTCATTGATATTTATTTAAAAACTACATTTAACTTCCATTGACGTCATTAATCTCGGAATATAACATTGCATATTTTCTCCACTTTTATTGAAAAATATCATAAACATTCCAGTTAGTCGCGAGTTGAAGTCAAAAAGGCGAGATATTTCAATCCGAAAAAGACAGCTTCCCATGAAAAATTCGAAAACTAAAAAAACAACCAATTTTCGTAAAAAAAATTTGAGACTTCTTTTTCAAGTGCTCAGGAGAATCCACTCCAGCAAAATGATACCCTATGTTCTTTTTGAATCTGGCGCCTCAATTCTGATAGGATTTATGGGTACATCATTTTGGTAAAGATTAAAGTTTACTTAAAATGAAATGATTAGGAATCATACTTGTCTTTTGGTAAATTCTCTTGCCATGATCTTAATAACTTTAGTGTAACTTTGATAGGACCGTCCGAAGAACTTGCTTCTCCTTCTTCGGGCTCGTAGTCACTCTCATCACTAGCAATCTGCAAAATAAAAGCAAATAGTATAAAATAAATTGTTTTATGAATGAGAGTGTCTATTGATACGGCAATTTTAAATTCCTGGTTTTTTCCCATAACCAATTTGAAGATATCTTTTTATAATTTATCCTCAACCAGTCTATGGAAATAGGAATTTCCATAGCATAATATACACATACACATACAAAATTAATGTAAGGAGAACAAGAGCAGACACCGTAATATATTACATCTTGGTAGGGGAAAAATAATAAAACTGATGGTTAGAGAGAAAAATGTTCTTATCAAAGGACTGAACATAAAAAAAGAGTCGGGAAAGAAAGGAGTGTAGAAGCTGATAAATGAGATCGCAGCAAATCCAACAGTAGAGGTGGTAAAGGTGCAGAGGGAAAAGATGGAAGGGAAATTCAGTGTGCTCTTAGAAAGAATTGCAAGCAAAGGGCCATCCATAAATTAGGTAACGCAATTTTCCGGCAATATCGGACCCCCACCCCCCCCCCAGCACACACTCACCCAACCCCCCCACCCCCGACACACAGCGCAGCCACACACAGGCCGACAGCACCCG